>JAQFYM010003246.1:0-19350 GCA_034694785.1 Agrenia bidenticulata | reverse complement strand
GTCTTACAATGAGCGACTTTTAAGAAATATTTTTTGTATATAGTAATAAAACGGGACATGCCTATTGCCAAAGCATTTTTTTACATTGCCAAAAGAATTTTTCTTTCTATCTAAAAAACGACTAATTGCGCGTTTATATTACCAAGAAAACTTTATAATAATATTCGTACGCTTGGGTAAAATATTTTTCTCGTTTAATATCTTTTTGATTTTGTATACTTTTTTTGGGCTTAGATAAATTATAAAATTTTAATGTTAATTTATTATTACTTTTTATCAAAAATTTTACATTTGTTTTCGTATAATTTTTGCGTTTTGTACACTTGTTTATCTTTTTTTTTTTTATTTATTGGTTGTTTTTTCTATTTAAAGAATGTAAAATTTTTTTCCCACTTTTTGTTATATTTCGGTTTGAACAAAAAATTTTGAAAAAATCTATACCTAAGTAAAAAATAATAATTTTGATATGTTTTTTAGGCGCGGGCTTTCAAATTGGGTGTTTTGTACAAAAATGGGGTGAAAAATTACAAAATGGGGGTAAAAATTACAAAAAGGGGCGAAAAAAGTATTTGGCCCCCTCAAAAAAAGAATCCATACGACTAAAACTGGATATTTTGTATTTTTTACGTGCTTCTAAAACGACAAAACCATTGACAAATAAAAAACCCATGTTTTTATTTTTTAAATTGGTTGCTTATTTCGCATAGGTCATATATATTTTTATCTTTATCGCGAGCACTGTCTGAAAAGCAAATTGTGAATAGCTAATCATAGATCAAATCAAAGAATGGGATGCATCTTTTTTTTTGCTAAAGCTCTAAAAAAAAAGCATCCATAAAGTTTTTTAAATATGTACTACTTAAAAATTTGTGTTTTTTTTTGTATATAATTAAAGATGAAGTGAAAAGGTTTAAAAAGAATTATTGCGATATAGTTTGTTGAATTAATCATATAATATGTTTTTTACGTTTTTTTTACTGGTGCAACTATTAAAAAATTTCCTCTTTGTAAAATCTAGCAAATTATTGTATGATGTCGCGTGTTGTTGCAGGTAATTTTGTCTAAGCAACTTTCAAAAAGCATTTTATGCGCAATATTATATTGAGCTTAGATATAAACTTTCTTTTTTTACTTGCAAAAACAAAGAATAAACCTTTCGTTGGTTTTAATAACAAACAAGACTGTCTTACTAACAATATTTTTAGGTGCCCCCTGTGCTGGGGCATTTAAGGCACGTGTCCCTAGTGCAGTCTTTAATCCGTGTCTGTCCGGATAGTGCTAAAATTTACTTTTTGTAAAACCGGATACTAAAATATCCGCATATTAAAAACTCGTATTAAGGTTGAAGCTTCTTATATTAATATGCGTAAATTGCTGCAAAAATGTACCAAAACATGTCCATTTTTTATCATTGGCATGAAAACATATGCAAAAAACTTTTGTAAGATTTCAATATTACGGGAACAATGCAATTAAATGCACAGTAGGTTTTTTACATCTTTTGGGGTTCAGTGTCAAAAATTAAGGTTTTTTTCAAAAAATGTAAACTTTTACTGTTATAATAAAGACTACTTTTTTTCTTTTTCTTGTGAAAAGCGCAAAAATGTCAATTATAAACCTATCGTATCTTTCCGAATAATTTTGTGAAAACACCAACAAACACTATAATCCGTGAGAATTATTTATTTATAACTATCCCTTTTAAAAAAAAAAAATCAAAATTGTACAAAAATAAAAGTTTTACGTAATAAATTGTAAGCCCGAACACAAAAAATATTATTGCTTCTACTACTGTGAGTTTTTTTAAGTAACGAAGTAAAAACAAAAAGTGCAAAGACATATCTGGATAACACTTTCTTTGTTACTGTTGTTTGCTAAAGATTTAAATCTTTAAAAAAAAGGTTTAATCAAAGTACTAGCTATAATATGTTTGTAGTTTTCTACGATGCTGCAACCCTAGAGCCAGGATTATAAAATTTCTAACTAAATAAATATATCAAAATCTCCTATGCGTTAGATTCAATAAAGATATATATAATTCATTTGCAAAGTAACTTCTAATAAGCCTTGTATATGGCAAAATGTTTAGTTTTGTAAAAAACAAATAAATTTTATACCTTATTAAAATAATTAACAACATTTGTAATGAATACGTTTTAATATAAATAAAAAGGCTAGATTGTATACTTTTTTTTTCTATACATATACTATCACATTTCATATAAAAAGTTGTTTCTAAAATATATGCTTTAAAGACTTTCAAAGTGATTTTACATATTTAAATACCATTGTATTCACTTTTTACATTTTTTCGCTAATTTAAAGTAATTTTAGAAGGGTTACAAATATATATCAAAAAAACCTAAATGCATTCAGTTCTTCATTTCACTTGTACATAATTACATTTGGGGAGTTGCAAATATTACAGGCTGACATAAAAAATTATTTGTTGGTTTTCTACTTGATAGAATTAAAATCCATCAATTAGAAAATTTGATAACTAAAAGATCGACGGATATTCTGTTTATTTTTTTGATTTAGAAAGTTATATGTGATTTTGTTGCTACTTTGAAATATACAAGAACAAAATAAGTACTAAAATTAAAATTAGCAAAACTTTACATTTGTCTTATATCATGATTTAGCCACATCTTGTATATCTTTATTGTATCAAAAGAAATTATGTAAAAAAATGCCTCTATTTACGATGCCTTAAATGCGCCAAAATGTTTTATTACATTATAGAAGTTTGTACTTATGACAAATGATCAAAAATTATGGTTTTAAAAAAATCTAGTGCTTGATTTTTTTATGTCTTGCCCAAGAGTGTATAAATAATCCATTTTTTTTTTTATAAAGTAACACTTTTTTTGGTTTTTTATATAAGGCTTAGGCGAAAATAAAAAACAAGAAATATAAAGGCTTTTTGTTATAAATTTACCGTTTTTTTCAAAAAAAATCGACCACATTTTTTGTATCTTATATATAGTAAACGAAGTATATAAGAAGTACTGTTAGTTCAAGTAGTCAGTAAGTGGGGAATTCGGGTGTGGGGATGGTAGAACGAGGATTAGTCCTCCCTCCCCCCGCTGACAAAAAAAAAATGTTATTTTATGCTAAAAACCATTACTGATAACATATATTGCAAATATGTTATTTTGCAATCTATTACTTCAAATTTTACCAGTTGCAGTTTCGGTCTTTATGATTTTTATTTTTTTATCAAAAAAAATCAACTGAAATAAATTCTTAAATAGTAAATAAATTTTTTTAAAGCAACTCTTTTTAGCTTAGGTTTTACGTGAAAAATGATTAAAAGAAAAAAATGTATATAATTTCTGTTTGCAATAAAAAATCCGATTTTTTTAGATGAAAATATATATTAGTGATACTTTAAAGTAAAGCTTATACAAAAAGTCTTTTTTATGGCATGAAAATGCCATTTTATTTTTCAAACTTACAATCAGTAATAAAAAATGACAATATTGATTATAATGTTCATTTTACATATGTATTCTTAACATTAAAAAAAGTATTTTAGCTAAAGAAAACGCATCGTAACCGTAAACACCAAAAAGTAATACTAAGATTGCCCAAATTTTGCCAACAAATGCAAAGTTACTTTCTTCGTTATAATGCATTTTCGGTGTAGAGAACCTTTATAGCACATTCGCCTTTAGCTTATGTCTCAAAGATGTTGTATCTTTATAGAACTTGCAAAGACAATGGCCTATTTTGAACATAAAAATATTGACACGTTAACATGCATAAAATTTCTACACGGGTTAACAAAATTTTAGTTAATCATACATTTATTATAATATTTAGTTGATGATTTTTCTTTCTTTTTCTTATCTTGTAATGCCATTTTTTTAATAAATACAAATACATATGTGTGACTTTTTCGTATAGTTTACAAACAAAAATTCATCAAAATTTGATTTGCCAGCTGTCATAAAGAAATATATTTTTTTAAGAATAGACAAAGTAAAAAAAAAAACAAAACAACTGTAAAAAAAGTTTTAAACAAATCCAAATTTTTTTAGGAATACATTGCAGTTGAATATCTGCAGTACTGGATTAATAAAAAATACATTTTATTTATTAAAAAACTTGCGATTTTTTGCATAAAACGCCTAAATAACTTGCTTAAAGGAATTTAAACCCTTTCCCTATAAAGAAAACTTTTGCATAGATACTGAAAATATAAAAGTAAAAACATAACAAACTATACATAACTTGGAAATAATCATATAAATATTTTCATAGCAAGTGCTTTTCGAAACAAAAAGGTTAAATTTTTTAGTTGTTGCAATATAAATCAACAAAATTTTTTACCAAAGTGAAATTAATAACGACTTTTGTAGGCTGCCGCTTAATCACCCCATAAATTTTCTTGTTGTCTTATATTTTTTATTTTTTTTATGACAAAAATTTCATGTGAAAAAATTATGAATTACTGTTCTTTTTTTGCGGCAAAATATCGGTGATTCAAAGTTTATTTTTTCTATTTTAATTTCCTTAAAATATTTTTGAGAATGTGGTTGTAGGATTTATATGCGTAAAATGTTAAAAAGGCGATTTCCTAGATAAACATACTCATATTATAGTGATTTATGTATATTTCCCATACTTTAAGTAATTTTATGGGTAAAAAAAAATTTATGCCCCATTCGAGTACTGCCCGACTTTTTTTATCATCAAAAGGGATCACAAAAACCCAAAAATTGGTAACTACAAGTACTGTGGATTACCAGATAGCATTTCAAAAACATATAGCAACTGCACAAAAACAAAAAACATAGTTAAATTCTTTAAATTAAAACAAAAAAATACAAACAGAAAATCATTTTTTGAGATACTTTATCAATTATAAGTTTTGGTAAGTTTTTTTATAAATATGTTGTGTTTTAAACATATTTACTGGTTTTTGTTTTTTTTTGCAGATTTTTTTGGTTCTAAATTGAAGTATGCATTTTATAGCCATGAAAACATAAATATACAAAGAAAAATCAAATTTGTTGTAAGTGTTTTTAAACGCACTAAATACTTTTTTAAAGTGCAAAAACTGTTATGTACTTACATATAATACACAAATGTCATGTGATAAAATGTTTTTGGTAATTTACCGACTTATTTACTTCAATTAAAACGGATTTTATTGTCAGATAAAGCGTTCTTTTTGGCAAAAGAACTACAAATACAAAAAGAAAGGGGATAGCTGTACGCTTGCAATCTTTAAACCTGTTCGGCAGCAGTAAATAATGCGTGTACTTCGGTATAATTTTTTATCTAATAAAATAATGAAGTAAATCAAAATTGTGTCTATAAAGTCAAGTGAGTGCACTATAAGACTATATTGCTTTATAATGGGGCTTAAATTTGTATACTAAAGATTTTAGATTGCGTTAGTCATGGAAGTTTAGCTTACCAGCAAAAATGTTTTATAAAGCCAAAACGTTACAAGACCCTGCAGATATAACTCTATTTGTATAAAAGTTTTGTTATACACATTCCGGAGCTAAAAAAACCGTCAATTACAAGCATTTAAGTCTTTATTTTTTTATATTTGAAATTCTTATATCCGAAGTGATATTTATCGCAGGAACATAATATTGACACTAAAGACAATATGATTGTTCTTTTTGTTTATACGTAGAAATTTCTTGCAGGAAATCTTGAATTTAATCATCATATTTTTGGATTTTTTTTTGCCTTTTTTGTAATTTTTACGCAATAAATAACATTTGAAAAAAATTATGTATACAAAATGTCTTTTTATATTAAGGGTTTATTTTTTTTTTGTATAAGGGTTTCTTTGCAAAAAAAAAAATTCAACAAATAAAAAGACTTAAACAAAAAAAATATGTAACGAATATTAGTAGTTTTTGCTCAAAATTATGTCTTTGTGTCTGTTTTTATATGCATAACAGACTAAAGCTGTCTTTTACTTACAAAATTACGGAACTATCAAGGTTTTTATTTTTAACTTTGCTTTTCTTTATTTATTATAGAAAATGAAATGCGCATTTAATTGCTTTTCGCAAAAAGAAGTTTTATTTTTTGTCTATAGAGATTTTAATTAAATTGACAAAATTGCTTTTACAAGTTCTTTATATTGAGTATGAATCAACTCACATACTTATAAAATATTATTTCATTTACAAAAATGCAAAAATACAGAATAGAAAATGCCATAACATGTATACAACTTTAATTTTTGAGTATAAAAAAGCTTTTTAAAAAATAAATAGATAAAAAATGTCATTAAACTAGCAAGTTTTTAAAAATCAGTACAAAAATAGATAAAAATACATTCTAGTAGAAACTGCTGCTCGTTTTGTATTTTATTGTGAATCAATTTTTTTCTTCAATTTTTTTGGTAGACACCACAAAAAAAAAAGCTTTAGCCTCATCATGATAAAAAAATCCTGATACGCCCACTATTTTTATCTGTTATATGTTCATTCAAGTTGTTTTTTTACAACGTGCGCAAATCCAAAAAAATCTTTACCATCAAAAAAACCCAATTTGTTGCAAACGTTTTTTTATTTGTAATAAAAATTTGCCCAAAGCATTTTATATCGACCCAAAGATATTAAAAAAAAGTGCATCTTAGGGATCGTGGTTTTTACTATACAGTATAGTTCTATACGTATAGTAAGTGTATAGTAAAATTACTATACATTGTATAGTGTTTTTGACTTTTATTTGTATATTTTGATCTATTCTATTTTTAGAATACAATGATATGTTACCAGGACCTTCTGCTTTGGTATTCTGTATAGTTATCCCATATAAGGTTAACAGTAATCTTCTAGCTAAATGCAAAAAAATATACCAGAAAAAAAAGTAAAAAAGTAAAAAAAAAAGATACTCAGAAACATTTCTAAATACAATTGCCGTGTTAATAGTATGCTTGATACAAAATAATAGGCAAAACACATAAATATATAAACAAAACTACAATAAATAAAAATAAATTTCTTTTTGTGACTAGCAAATACAGATCCAAGTACCATATATAATTCTCATATGCTAACTTAGAACTTTTAAAAGGCAAAAATTTATGTTATATGCATTAAAGACAGTTAACGACGCTTTCTTAACGTTTTTTAATGTAAAAGGTTTATTCTACAAACTATTCAGCTCAACAGTAACAAACCGCAATTGTGTGACAGAACCTGTACCAATTTGCTAGTCTAGCTTTTTATTCTATTTTTTGTTAGTAATAAAACAAATAAATTATTTTTAAATAATTTTCTGACAGCCAAAATTATTACAGCAAAAAACGCAATTTGAATGTCATAGATAATCCATAATCAAATTTTGTTACATTCATCTACATTTTGCGTGAAGCTAAAGGGGTAACAAACTGCATTTGGTTTATAATGTAGAAATACCCATTTTTAACACTTTTAAGTCGTTTTTATATAATAAGCGCTAGTAATTTTGTTATTTCTTAACTTATAAGCTTTATCTTATTTATTTTTTGCACGGTTTAGCTTTTTAATGTCTATTTAAGATGTAAAAATGTATGAATTTACTATACACTATACGGTATAGTGTTAGTAATTTCATACATATCTTATACTATACCGTATAGTGCAGATTACTTATGCATCTTACTATTAAAATTCATAAGTAAATGATTTTTGTTGGATGAGTTGGACTTTAATACTTTCTTCTGGCAACCATAATATAGTGAAAATGATACTATTTAGTTAAATTGGTTTTGTTAAAATGCATTTTAAGGTAATAGACGTCACTCAAGTAATAAGAGATAATCTTTCATATCACATGTTTTCAATCATTTTAGTGTTTACATTTAATCAATGATTTTGACATCCATTGCGTATTTTGAGTAAACGAAAATGCTTGAAATGGCAAGATCTTGTCGAATATCGGCCAAAATAGTATTTAAAAGGTGGTTTTTTTATAGGTTCCTGTTTTTGGCACTTGAAATTAAGGGTGAAAACCCAACAATCATTACAAATCTATTCTTATCTCGCAAAGTAATTTATACCACTTAGAACATTTCATGTGACTAAAAACTGAACTGTAAAAGTGGCTTAGCTAGATGAAGCAAAAGGAAAGAGGGAGTTCGAGCCACTTGCACATAAAAAGTAGCCGACTTGTCAGTGGCGTTAGTATAACAGTAAAATTTTTTAAAAAATACAGTTTTTAGATAATATGTATTAGATTTTTTAAGAAATATTTCTTGTCATATTAAAAAATTACTTTTTTAAGCGCATAATAAAACATTCTCTGTTTTATAACTTAGAACACACATTTCTTTTTATAGTATCACCATATTACACATTTGATCGTCATTAGTATATATGCACCTTTTGATTAAACTTAATTGTTGGATTCGGCTTAAATGCTTGCAAAAAGACAAAGAATGATTAACAACACATTGGGTTTTTTTTTTAAAAAAACACTACAAAAATGGGGGTAAAATTGTTATATTTCTCTGTTGCTGTTTTTTGTTTGAACTTATGACACAAAAAAATCGTTGTGGACAGTGGCGTAACCAGGGGGAAGGGACAAGGGGGCAATTGCTCCCCTAGAAAAACTCACGCCTAATTTATAGGGGAAGGGGTCTTTTTTGGGGCGTATAAAGCCCCCAAAAATCATACTTTTTAAAAATTTGTATTTTTCTAATTTTCTTAGAATTTTTTCATAAAAAATAAAAAAAATATTTTTTTGTTGTTTTAGCATGTTTTTGTTTGCCCTATCAAAAAACAAATCTGGTTACGCCCCTGGTTGTGGATTTATTTCATAAAAAACAACAATAGTGCCATTATTACTGTACAATGACTGTCCATTATGACGACCTCTAAAATTATAAATCTTTTTACTTTAAAACTAAGCAAAGATTTTTATCGGTAAATAATCCCGTCATGGGGATAAATAATACCAAGGATAATTCAAAACTATGCCAAAAATAGTTTTATATTGAGGGTTAAAAAATTATTATTTTTAAACTGTATTTTAAGCGTTTCTTGTATATTATTATCCAAAAAAAAACAATAGGGTAAGGTAGGTCTTTTTTTTTATAATATAGCTTTTTTAAAAAACTGTTTTTTTTCGTAAACAAGTTTTTTTTTATTTACACTAAAAAAAATAATTTTTTGCTACCACTAGTTAGCTTTCTATACGAAAACAGTTTTCAGACATATTTTATAAACATTTTTGTCTTTTTAAACATTTAAATTTTATGAAAATCTGTTTTTCGACTGTTTTTATTTATCAATTGTGGCGCGCATAAGGCGACCGCCTAAGGCAAAAAAAAAATCAAAAATCAAAAACACTTTAAACCAAAGAAACACCATTTAAAAAAATTTGATATTTTGGTTTGCGCAAAAATAAATCCTTTTTGAATGTAGAATATATTCCCTTAAAGGAAATTAAACATTTTTGTATGGAATAAAATGTTTTTTTTAAATATAAAAAAAAAACCTGATTTAGATAGTTCTGTTTTTCTAATTATAGAGGTAGATATCACCTAAATCTTAAAAACATTTTTTTTGCCTTAGGGATTTACTCTCTACATGAGTGATATGTGGCGTAGGCATGGCTTGTTTGCGGGAGGGCACAGATACAACGGTAAACTCAAAAGACATTTTTTTTTAATTTTTGTCAAAAATTTACAAAAAATTTAAAAATACAAAATTAGTTAAATTATTTGTTTCGACTATTTTTTGACTTTAAAACCCTATTAACTTCAGGCATGTTCTTTTTTCTATAAGGACGTTTCCACTGCCCGATGGCTAAGCCGCTGTGGGAGTCGCTCTATGCGCGCCACATTGGGTATTGAAAAACGCTTGCTTCTCGTAGAAAAATTCTTTAAAACGTTTTTTATACTTGTTTTTTTAAAAAAATATGTAAACGTGTATATCTTTTTTTTTGTTTTTGGTCAGGCCCATAATGTTGGCATGGGATCAATTGATGATTTGTTACTATATCGTTGTGGAAGGAAGAGAAACACAAAAAAGAAATCAGGTTAATAAAATATAGCAAGATTACGGCAATAAATGCGTGCCACAATATTACCTTCAATTTTCTTTTATGAGAAAATTTAACACCCTTTTGGCAAGTGATTTTATTATTGTAGTCATAATGCTTTATCTTTAAAATCTGCAATTTTTAAAACCTAAAGTAATTTGTTGCAAAGGACTAAATCTTTGTGCACAAACTAACCCCCCTTCCCCCCTACCCAAAAGAAGAAAAGTGTGTTTACTTATATTTATTAACCCGTATATAGGCCCAGCTAGATCATTTTTTCGAATGCGTTATTGACAGATTTAAATTTATTTTATGAAAGATTATTACATAAAAATTTACACTGACCTCAAATTTGGTATTTATAAGATATTGCAATGCTATATTTTCAAAAAATGGTATTCACATGAATTAAAGTAATATAAAGTACAAACGCGCCTATAGAAAATTGAATACATCGGTTCCACAAACGTATTTTTAGCCTGCAAGTAAGAATAAAGGGTTGCTGCACAGCATACGGCAAACAATGCAGCGCGTAGGATGCCCATTTTCTAAAAGTAATAATTTCTTGATACATATGAATCATCTAACAACAGATAATATGCAGTGTAAGAATGCAAATTATGTATGCAGAAGTAATATTATGCAAACTATTCGTGGTATAGGTACAAGGTACATTTAAAATGAAATTATCGTAATAATACGCCTGTAACTGGATAATAGTTTTTACATGTAAGACATTCCTGTCTTATCATAAACATTGGACGTTAAATAGACCTTTTAAAACATTATTGATAATGTGTAAGTCAATGCAATATAGGATAAAGCAAGGCAACGATATACAAATGCGTTAGTGCGTATATTTTTTTGCATAAATGTTTTATTGGCATTTAATAAGATGCGGATAATATATAAGTTTATGCGTTTTGCATAAGTTTTACCAAAGTTCTTTAGACCAACCTATGAAAAAAGCGTATAAAAACAACAGACTTACGAGATTATGGCGAGACGAAACTACAGAAAGGATGTAATCAATGTTTCTGCAAACTTTATGCAAGGAAAAGGGACAATATAATTAGGGCTTATTTTTAGATATGTTACATTTTTTATGTCATTTGTAGAATTTTATTTGCTTTATATATTTATATTCTAAAAAGTTGCCGATATATATTTTAAAGTTTTTGATAAAAATTTTACAATATATTACAGTACTACATCAAGTTACTAATTTCAGGTTTATACAAGTTGTCCAAAGCAACAAAACCTGGCACAAAACTAAGAGTGTCAAAATCATTATATATGTAATTTATAAACAATCTAATAGCCGCACACCGCAGTCCTACTGCTCCGTTATCCGAAATTTTAATTGATCACATAACGAATGATTTTTTTGATTTCGTTAAGATTTTCATTTTGCAAATGTCAAATATTATATACCAACAAGTGCAAACCACCATTTCATATTCAAAGTAGTTATTATAAATTTTCAGTATTTTTACACACCCATTTAAATAGAACCACGGCAAGTTTTGAAAAATAATATAAAAAACAAAATGAGATGGCAAATGCAAAAGCAGCTGAACAACAACATAGAAGAACAATACAATAATAATTTATTGTACTAGATTATTTTTCCTTTTATAAGACTCAATCGATATTTCACTGGAAGTGTTTTTTTTTAAGCGATTAATATTCAAAGCCAATACATATACAGCATGGGACAAATCTTTTCTTAATATAAAAACCTTTTCATTGCTTGCCTTGCATGTTTTAAAAAGGTTTGTTTTTCGTCTTGCTCTTTGTTTGCTATAAAATTTCAACTTATAATCTCTACCCGGTAAAGCCATTATTATCTGTTTTACAAGGACACGTTTTTTGCTGTGAATTTAGATGTTATGACTCTTTTCTGCTTATAGACTAGTTTTTTGTCCCTGGTTGTTGTTAGATGACTGAGGATGTCATATATATGCCGGATTTTGTTGTTTAAAACACATAAAATACAGTGTCACACAATTTACAAACTCAACTGGTGTAATTCTGCATTGAGTCGTATATTTCTACAATTGGGAAGGGCCTCTGTCCATAAATGTATTGCTAGCACCAGCTTCTATTGAAATCAACACATGTCTTGTATCGTTGTACGGCTCTTTACAAGAGTTTAATTACAAGCGTGTAGTATTTTTCTTATCTTTATTTATCATTAGGCGTTTTATTGTATTCAGCAGCAATTTATCTCCAGTGCTTTACGTTTTCCAACATTCATAGATTTTTGTAAAAAGCATGCTTTTTTTTGTCATTATAAGACTTTTTATTTCACCATTACGCCCTATAATACATTAAAAATACATTTATCTAGTTTTTTATAGGTGTACAAAATATATGAGGAATGAAAACACGCTTTTTCAACATAAAAAAATCGTTCTATAACCGTTTACAAGTATAATAAATACTATAATCCTTTACATAAACAGATATATATTACAGTGTTTTGTAAAAATGTTTTTTGTATACAATAAATTACAAAAACACTTTTTTATGGATTTTGACAAAAACGTTCGTTTATAAAAATGATATTTTTTTAAAAAACCGGCATTTTTTGTTAATAAAAAAATTTATATATTTATTTTTTAGATATCAACATTATAAACAGAAAACAACAGAAAATAATAGTGTTTTTACCTGAATCAGTTTTTTGAAATACTATAATACAAAAACAAAGTGTTTTTCAAAACCATAATACGCCCTTATTTATTTTTTATGCGTAAGTGTGTTTTTACAACCACAGATCTCTACTTCGAATGTATCTAATTTTATTTTAATACATCCAACCTAAAGACGTGTAATAAAATATAACAAAAAAAATCGGCTTTTTTGCATGTGAATAAATTTATTTGTATGCATATAAAAATACTTCCAACTCAAGTTCATTGCTTCTTTTTATTTTCTAATAATTATTTTTCTGTTTTTAAATCGAACACCGAAGCAAATCACGTTATTAAACTATTTTTCTATATCTAATTTATGTTAAATATAGAAAGTAGACTAGGTAATGTTTTTTATAATATTATTGTAAAAAGCCTAGTTGAACTCTTCACTATACTTTTTTTTATTGAAAAAATGGTTTAAATACGTAGATGTGCAACTGTTAAAATTTTTTGAACTATTAGATTAATAATGGTAGCTTAAACACATTTTTGATTCAACACGCCTGCATCGTGTACTACATTTTTATTCGTATAAATAAAATACGCAGGTTGTTCAGTAACGTTTGTTTTGTTCATATATTTTTTTTTCAATTTCTTTTCCATGGAAGAAGCTATATTTTATGATAATTTCGTTTAAAAACTGCTTAAAAAAATCTTTAAAACTTTTTTACATTGTTTTTTTTTTGATTTTGTGTTGTGAAAAGTATAGTTAACTTTAAGAAAATATATTAAGGGCGTGTTCTTTTTTGGCACCTGAGGATTTTCTCTTATAATTCAGGGCCAAAAAATTTCAGGGTGCAGATTCCTGGGAGCCGCACCCAGAAATTGGCACCCAGAAAAAAAACAAGATTTTTGGAAATCCACAGACTCCAAGAATTTAAAACCTTTAGAGTGGTCTGGGTATTTCGAAATTTAAAATGTTATTAAAAATGAAAATAGGTAAAAGAAAAGAAAATAAAAATAAAAGATTAATAAAGAAAATTACAACAAAAAAATGCATTTAGTCAAAAAAAAGTAATAAAATCGCAAAAAAACAAATTATTGCTTTTTTTTTTGAAAAATGACAAAAAATAACACTAAATAACAATAAAAATCAAAAAAGGTACAAAACATCAAAAAAGTATTAAAAAAAGGAAAAACAGCTGAATCTGAAGCAAAATGATATAAAATGGAAAATTCCAAATTACAAGAAAATATATTAGGAAATGTATAGAAATCCAAATATTCAAATTTAGGAAGATTAAAATATGGTAAAAACAAATTAAAACAACATTAAAACATTTATGCAATAAAAAAGAAGTTCATATAAACATGAAGTAATATAAAATTTCTAAAAAAACACTACTATAGAATAAAGATAACACCTTTAGCGTGTTTTTTTTACAAATGCAAAAAAAGGTATTCTTTACATGCGCAGTTTATATGAATTAAACATATACAATTCACATTTGTATATGATGGTACTGTTTTTTAATGCTTCGAGAAGTCTCGATCAGCATTTAAGCATATGCTTATGCAATAAATACCGTCAGTACGCAAATATTACATGCGAATTTGTCTCCAAAGAATATGTGGTTATAAAATCTACATATACACGGAAATTTTAATAAAATAATTGTTTTACTGTCGTCTAACTTTTATTTCGATATTTAAAGTATACAACTTATTTTACAGGATATTCGATATTTGCTGACATATGCCTAAGTTAGTAAAACAAAAAAAAAAACATAAAAATTTCTAAAAAGACATACTTTAAATACTCAAATTCTCTTGTAAAATATGTTATATTATTATGCTTATACATTTATTCTTTCTTTTTATATTCAGATCAATAAATAATAATATTTATGTATCCTGATAGCAATTTCTTTTATCAACTAGTATGGAGGTCAATGTTTTGTAATATCATTACTGCCTAAACTACAGGAGCATAAAGAAAAATAATATACGATGGTGTACGTCAATCCGTTGTTTTAAAGTAGGTTGTTGTATTGAATTTTGAAATAACTTTTCTTTCATATATAATTACTAAAAACTCTGCAAATAGTGTTTATTTTGGTTAATATTGCGCATTTGCTGTTTTTTACATGTAAAATATATCTTTTTTAAAAAACCCAGACTTTTAAATACATGTTCTTTTTTTCGCACTCAGGAACCGATTCCCAGGAATCAAAATCTCTGGGAGTGGGTTTTTGGTTGCTAAAAAAAAACGGCCTAATTTACTTTTTTTGGTATTTTTTGGCATTGTCTTAATGTCATCTTTAAGACAAAAAATACTAATACATATAAAATGTACATACAGATTAGATTTAAAAATTTTCATCTATAAAGTATTAAAGGAGTCTACTTAAATTTTGCCATTTGTTATGCTTTGCAATGCAAAAAATCACTTTTAATTTTCACTTAATCTTATATTAGTAAGCTTTTAATCATTATGAACACTTTTTACTGTTTATTGCTCACGTTAAAACTGTAAAAATAAGTTGTAAAAGACAACTTTTAAAGTTTATGCTTGATCGAGCCTTTAGATTTTCATAATCTACTACGTTCAATCTTTTTACTAAAAAGCAAAGAAAAAATTAGTAGACACTGTTTCTTTGTAACGGGTTCTTATTTTAAACATATTGTATTTTTATGTTTTCCTGCATTTGTAAAATTTTGTTTGTATGTTCAGTGTCTTTTTTTTAGTTGTTTTTTTAGAATAACTAAAGCCTCGTCACTAAACCATTTTAAACAAAGAACTGGGCTTTTCTCTCTTTTTACGAACTAAAGGCTTTTCTTGTGCGCTTTGTATGTTTTTTATGCGAAAAGAAAATCATGGCCCTCGAACATCGTAATTAAGTGTTGCAAACGAATAAGTGAATATGTAAAAAGCGTGTATTTTCTGTTTTTCTTTTCTTTTATGTTATTCGTTGTTACGGTTATCTTTTTGCCAAAATAATTTCAATTCTTAAGTAGTTTTTTTACACGTTTAAGCTTTGCAGATTTTCTGGTATTTAATAGTATGCTTTTTTTTTAAGTTTTTTGCCGCTAAAACATAAATTCAGGGTACAAAAAAAATAGATCCTATTGCACCAAAGTCAAAGTTATTTATTAAAGTATTTATATTAGCCACTACGGATTGATAATAGCACAGTATAAAATTATTGAATAACGAGATTTGCAAGAGGTGCGCAAATAGTAAGAAAATGCGCTTATAAAGTAAACTAAATGCCTTATCAAACCGTCATCTTGTCTTCCATGCCTTAAACAACCATTTTAAGCTAAGTTAATATTCTCATTCTTAAAAAAATACACCTTCATATAGTCCACGTATTTTTGCAAGAGCAGGGACTGCAAATCAATGAGTATAGCATTATTAGGAAAAAATAATGTAGGATTTTATTTGTTTACCATGCTTTTGTAACAATAAGCATGCTTATACCAAAAATACTATCAATACAAGTTAATTTGCACCACACAACCATTCTTATAATGCAAAAGAATTCTGTAAAAAAAAATTTATTTTGAATTAGATTTAAAAAAAATACAAACCATATGTTACTTGGCATTCGTGTTTTTTTTTGTGTTACGTACTCGGTATTTTTTTTACCAGAAAATACATATTTTTTGCAGTCTCTCATCGTAATCATCATTTTTTTATAGAAACTCTATTTTTCAAAGCCCTGAAAATTATTCTAGCATCCCATTCTACAAGTCAGTTCAATACGGTTATGTAAGAATAGACTAATATGCTTACGGCTTGTTCCAATGCAAATTTACACTAGATACATTTTCTTTAACTATTCTTTCTGTATGCGCTGCAGATTTACTGAGAACTAGTGACAACAAATAAAAACGTGATTTACTTTTTAAACATTTATTACTGCTATAACTAAAATTATTAAGAATTTACACTACATCGTACAATGTTTTTAAAAAACATATATATATTTTATTTTTTCTACGTCAATACAACAACTATGTATGCCGCCTTTCTCAAAAATGGTATTCCAGGAATTCTGGACAGACTTGTTATACCTTGTCTAGGGTTTGGCAACTAATACGACCGTTATGATAAATTTTAATACTAAGAACCGCCCACATCTTTTGCCAAGTCAATTCTTTGTGCTTTTTGTACACTTGACCTGCACAAAAAGACTCCTACTGGAAAAGAAAAAAATTGTAAAAAGTACAGATAACCAGTTTTCATTTACAGTATTTATATATACGCTTTGTCATTTACATAGGTACCAGCTCGCAGTTGTAATGCTTCACCTTTTTGACATTTTCTGTGTATGCGCTTTTTGTCTTTACGTTTTTTTAGATGTGCTTTTAATACCGTTAAAAAGAAATGATATTCTATTTTTGTTTTTCATGTACTAAAGAATGATTAAAACGCAAAAAAAAAAAAAAGTAGGTAGAGTTATCAATTAAAACGCAAATTCAATTTTTTTTTTATTTTTAGAACCTTAAATCCATTTAAAAAAATTTCAACCCTTATTTTGCCGCCATCTGCTATTTTATACTTAAATATAATCCAAAAGGATAAATTTATCGATTGCCGTATAACGACTCAATCTAAATATTTTTTTAATCTATATAGCAGAAAATCCTAAAATTTTCAAATTTAATTTACAAAAAGATATAACTTAGAAAAGCTAACAGCTATTACATAATGTTAACAATATAGACACAAATTGGCATAATTTAAAAATTTTCGTGCATGTATGTTTTTATGTTGTAGTTGTTCATAAAAAATAGTATTTTACATTTGCATGTTCTTTTTATGGTTGCAAAAGTAGATGTGAACTGCAATAACAAAAAGTGAAAAAGTATTTATTACCTGTTAAGCCAATTGTTTTGTAATCTTAGCAATTTTTGTGCAATAGTGTCTTTAAAATATATTAAGCCAAGCTTTTTGCTGAACTTTTGAATTACACAAAAAATTGCAGCCTTTTTTAGTAATAAATTTAAAAAGAAAGTAAATACTTTTCTAAATATATAAAAAATCACTTTTTGCTACATGCATATATCTTTCCATATGATTTAAGATTTACGGTTTTAATAACACTATTTTAGTTGCTACCTTTTTTTTCTAATTTTTAATGTTACAGATTTGCCATGTTGCAAACTAAATTCTTACATATTTTTTGCATTTTGGAATGGAGAACTTAACTGCATATTAATTTACTATATGTAATTATTTATTTTGTTTATTTTTACAGTCTTTAAATACAATAAATAACTTCTTCTTTTTTTAAATGACGCTAGATTTTGCAAATAATTGTTAATTCTTTTTTTGGCAAATTGTAGTTTCTTATTTTGTCACTTATGTCTAGTTTTTATTTTTTTCATTGTTGCAGCATGCAGTAAAATTACACGTCTGTAAAATTGTGCATAAATACTTTTGTTCTTTGCAAAGGAAGACAATATTTTTTATTTAATCTTACCATATTCTTTTTTAATTTGTGCTAGAAGTATTTTAGACTGATATCTTATTTAAATCCCAGTCAAACATATTTGGGTGCGTCTTTTCTACGTTATTGTAATTTTTTTACTTATAATTCTTTTTTTTTACAATTTGTTGGCATTTGGTCGGGAGTAGGGGGTGGATTTTTTTGAGATTTTCAAAAAAATTAAATGCATAAAATAAAAATTCAAAGTTGCTGACTTTTTTTATTTTTTATGCCGACTCTTTATTCAATACTTTTGAACCGGTTCAAAATATTTGAAGTTTTGATCCTTATTATTTAAAGCCCTTCAAAAAATGAAAGAACAAAAATCAAACGCTTCAAAGCCATCATTCTCCTTAAAAAATACTTCTAAAGAGGTAATTGAGTGTTTTGAAACGGTACAAATGAATTTAAGTATTGATGACGAGAATAATTCAACAAACTTGCGTATCAAGCCTTATAGCCAATCAAATGTCATAAAACCTACAAATTTTACTTTCGTTTATAGATATACGCCTGAAAAACTATCAATCCACTCTAAAAATATGAATTTATTGCCAAAATTTCAAAATTTCACTAATAAAAATATAGATATTGACGATGTTGATAAAAAATCTTGCACATAAAAAGACGTATAAATTTTTGAATATGATGATGAAAGCAGTACTGAAAGCGATACGCAAATATGGTATTCTCGAAATGGAGAAACATTTGTCTTATCCGACATCGAAAATACAGATGTAAATTATAACGATAGAGAAAGATGCATCACGGAAATTCATGCAAATTCTACAGAAGAAACTTGAGGAATGATCGATAATTCGCTTCACCAGTCAAAAAGAAATACGAAAAATGCCTCCTTTTCATCAGTTATCTATAATTTTTGCCTAAAATATGATTATTTATAATATAAGAACAATTCTGTAACATGTCTAGCGTGCAAAAAGCCTATCAAGTATTATGGAGGTAAAGGAGTTTGGGCAATTGATGTTGGATGAGTCGGGCTTTGTCTCTTTCTTTTTACTAACCATGATGAAGATTGAAATGTAGCTATTTATTTAATACTTAAGCCTTTATATACTTTTAAAATTAATTATGAAAATCAAATTATTTCTAGAATCACTTATTAAATTAATATAAAATAAATTATAAATTACATCAATTGTAAATTTACACATAAATGCTCATCATTTCTTTTTGCT
>JAQFYM010003245.1:0-19351 GCA_034694785.1 Agrenia bidenticulata | reverse complement strand
AATCTGTATTGATAACTTGATTTTTTAAGACTAGTCACACCTCATTTGGTTCTGATCACTAAAAGTACTTGCATTGTGAGTAGAGAATATAATTATTTCGGGTAGCAAGCATTCCAACTCAAATCTAATTGCAGTCGATTTCAAGCCCCTGATAACTTTAAGAAAAAATCTGACAAATCTTTCGGTCCGTAACTTAACTTTGGAATTTAGCATTCTCACTATTTTTTAACTTAAACTGAACTTGAACTTGAGCCATTAATTCTCACCCGTGTTTATACTAAAATCCAATTGAGTTTCTAATCAAGCTACCGCAGACGGACCAATTAAGTAAAGTAATTTTAGAAAATACAGCAAAATCCAAGCCTTTTAATTTAACTCATGTAGCAATTCTTTCAAATCTTTATGTAAAAATTCAATTACTGTTCATCCTAAACAAATGGGTTTAAAATAAACTAGTTCAACATAAGAGTTTAAAGTTCATATATAGTAAAGATTGTGGGTACAATTATTAAATAAATGTCATTAAAGTTAGCTGGAAATAAATTCGAAACTGAAGCTTAATTTCTTTTAACCAGACAATTTCACGGACAGGATCATCTTCCGACTTTGATTTATTTACTGAGCCACCTACATCTTCTGGCTCAATATGACGGCCCTGAAGGTCCCCTTGATAATACCCCTTAAGAATTTGAGAACAGAGAGCCTCTTGATAATGAATACCCCATCAAGTCCAATTTTGAGTGGGCGACAACTCTTTTTGAATTTCCTCATGTACTTTGCACTGATTTTTGAATTGTGTTTAATGGCATTCCAGGAACGTATGGTCTTTTTTACATGCTCATGAAATCGTCCTGACAATTCCAACACAATCACCCAGCCAAATTGAGCTGAGAATGTCCAGAAGCACAGCAAAATCTGTGCCAAAACAAGTTAACAATGAAGTTAACAAATTAATGTAAAAATATACTGTTGTTTTACCTTGATATGTTTGTTCAACGTAGGCCAATTTAGGATGACTGAGCAGTTGCAAAATAAAATTAATTGACTTATACCCACATGAATGAGAGAAATCGCGTAGCTGGCCAAATTCATACTGTCTTTGTGAATCAGTTGGACACAGATGTATTCATGCGGGAGGAACTCGGCTGACCGCAGTGACCCGATTGTTTTGTACTGACCTCCAGCATTGACCCGAAATTCTTGCATCACAAGGGGCAGAATTGAGACTAAAATAATAACTCAATCTATCAACTGTTCTAAACTATAATTGGCTAAAGACAAAGGAAAGTTAAATGTGACTTCATTTTGCCCTCTTTCTTTAGGACTGACTACTACTTGGTTCAATAGAGAGGTTGAATTTTGGATGGGATTGTGACTCTAGAAATACTCACAGTTATACACCGAAAGGTCATTTAGGTTGAGATTTAATTACAATCGTGACTGACTGAGCTTAATTATCATCCCAAGTCCCATATCGATATGCAAAAAAAACGTGAATTTTCCCAGAATTGGGAATAAAAATTGAATTATTCACTTCCAATGTTTATGGTCCATTGTCTATTGTTAACAAAGAATCAAATTTTGGCTGAACCTCACATAAACTGATTAGGAATGTGACGGTAAAAATACCTTCCCGGCAAAAAATTTGAGCAACAGCCACAATCAAACGTCTAATACTCATGCTGTCTCAACCTCTCTATTATCTTTTGAAAATAACACTTACAGATGTAGAGCTCAGCATAAATCACCAGATTGACCACGTTGAAACTTGCAGCAATGGAAACCAAAGTTGTCGGTATCAAGCAGAGCCAATATGCCACTTGAGTTTTTTCAAACTCGGCAGGTAGAAAAGACGTAAAGTGCACCGACGTTTCAGGAAAGAGCAAGTAATGAAACGTGTAACCTAAGGGAGTTACTACAATAAAAAGAATAAGCAAGCCGATTCCCATTTCTGGAATCAGACTGAGACTCGAGTTTCTTTGCTCATATCCAGCCATCCATTTAGCTGTGTAAAAATAATTTCAATTTTAAAATCGGGGTTTAGAAAGTTTTTAATAAACTTACAGGGGTGGACAAAATATATGAAGTTTAAAATACAAATTCAAAATACTTTTCTTAGAAATGACCGACTGGAAAAACATTTTTTAGACTTGTGGCCAAATATGAAGACTGAATATTTTTCTTAAAAATAATCAATTACTGTTGACTGTTATGTTACTGTGAAAAATTGAAAATATGAAATACTTGGATGATAAAGAGTTTGAAATTCAAATTACTTTCATGATAAAGAATTGAAATTACAGGCTACTTTCATGATAAAGAGTTTGAAATTAGAAAATACTATTACGATAAAGAGTTGAAAATTCAAAATATTTTTATTTAAAAGATTTAAAGTACAAAATACTTTCATTCAAGAAAGAGTTGAAACTGAAAATAATTTCATGATAAAGAGTTGAATAACAGAAAATGCAATTTTAAATCTTGATAAAATAATTTGGCCACCCCTGTAAGCCAGTGTAAGCAAATTTTTTTATAACAACTTACGGTAAAAGCTGCTAAAATACCGAATCATATTGTTAAGTAATTGGGCAATCTGATCGTCAATGGTCAAAATAAAGGCAAATGTCCCTACAGTCAACACCATGATCAAATTGACGGCATATGTTATATGAAAAGATTCGTTCAAGTTCCCTCCTTTATTAGCCCAAATATCCACAGTCCGGCAACTCAGCATTGCACAATAAATTACAAAAAAACCAAACGTCTTCTGTGCTTGGCTTTTCAAAATCTTTGAAGTAAAAAATCGTCTCGTTTTAGGGTTAAAGCTTATGCTCGTACTACCAAAGAAACAAGAGGATTGGGTTACCATCCAAATAAGTTTAAAATACCGATCAGAGTACATGTTTTAAATTTTATCCTCACAAATGGTTTGACAATACAAGACTAATGTCAAGAGCAGCTTTTATTCAACTCCAATGTAAATGTCATACTGGATATTTCTGTTCGGAATACTGTTAAAAATCTCCCCTCTCCAGCTTCAATTAGCTCGGTTCCTAGTTTCCGGCTATAATTCTATGTGATTGCATGCCCTATAAAATCTATTTCAAGTTATTTGCCTCTCAATATATTTATTTGGCAATGGATGCAATAACTACAAAGTTTGTTCAGAAATAAAATTTGAACTTGACATTCTTTTATTTCCTATGAACTATATGCTGTTAGACGCTATAAGGCGGACCCCGTCGGTCAATCGAATGTAAACTTTGTATGTTGACGAGAAACGTGTGTTATGAATTACAAGTCCGTCGCAGATGTTTGAACAGAGTTATCCTGTCAACGTACAGACGGATAGAGACATGAGCCCTCGAAGGGGGGCTAAAAATGATATTCCTCTAAACCAAGGTCGTTTTACTTTTGGGTTTTTTACCCAGTAGTAAAAGGACCTTGCTCTAAACCTATTATTTTACATTTTTCTTATCTCTTGGAAATATTTTGTAAGTAGTGAGGCAATGAAATATCGGACCTAGTAATAAAATAAAACTTGAACTTTAAAAATCGTCGAATTAACTTAATAACTATACTTTATGGGCCATTTTGATTAAAGTTTTTTGTAAGAATCGGCTCAAATAAATTTATGTGCATAATTTTACTTGATGAAATGATTCTCAATAATTTAGAATTGGGTAGGTACTTGATAAATAACCCCTGGGCTGATATTTTCCCCCAATTTGATGGCCACAAAGTTTAATCCGTGTATTATAATTAAAAAAAAAATCTAAATCATAAGAAATTATTGGTTTGAATCGTTTTACGTGTTTAAAAATATTAGATGCTAAAAATACTAAATGCTAAGATTTTTTTGGAATCTTAGATCAATTAGTTAACTAAGGATTTATCTATATTCCACCTATAAATATAACTATGAAATTGAAACACCATTTTCAGAAGCATTCAAGAATAAATGCATTCCACTCTGTATTTTGGTATAAGATTTGAATCATGCAGAAAAATAATTGACAAGGTACAGAATATAATTGCTAAATAATACCATTAAAGTTAACTGGATATTTTTGGGTAGCAACTATTCCAAATTCAAATATAATTGCAGTCGATTGCAGTCGAATTCTAACCTAAGATCAGTGGGACCTCTGAATTCCGTGTCCAGTTCATTCTTTATACCCATCAAATATTTACCCATCCTACACTCAGCCCCAAGTTTTCATACACAAATTCAATCATCCACTAATTCTTATTTGATTTCACAAATTAAATGTAAATAGGCCCAAAATCAACTCCAAACTTGGAGCACTATAGGCGGCTACTGGCCCTTTGATGGGTCTCTATCGATAGGATGGTGTTTTAAAGCCGCGGGTCAAATTTTTCGACAGGATTGTAATTACGTGTCTTATCTTCTTATTTTAGGGAATCGATTGAGACATTCAGCTTTGTAATCCGTTCATCACATATATCAAAGAGAAGTAAAACAGACAGACATTTAGGGAATTATAGAGTAGATTCAACTTAAAAACTTCTTCTAGCAATGTTTGTAAGCAACTCATGCAAATAAAATTTACACTTGGGCTCTTACATTATAACTACGTACATTATTTACACAGTTGAGCTCAATTCAAGCAAAAAAAGTTCACCCTAACAGCATTCTGAATTCGTTTCGAAATCTGTTAATGTGTCCCAACTCATTGGGTTAAAAATAATTTTTGAACTGAAACCTTTACCACAAAATTGAAGGGATGATTGTGACGTGTCAGTTTAAGTTCTTTGTGATCTTTTACTGCCTCCCAAAATCGATTTCCACGTCAACCTCCACCCTGCCACACTGGTTCAACTTATTTCCAGACTGCTTCACCGAAATATCAAGTCCCCCAATCCCTCCTAAAAATCTTGACCCTATGGGGATTGTACAAAACCGGATATCCTGGGATGAGGTAACTATGCCTGTTACGACTTCATCACATTCCCATGCAAAGAAACAATTTAAAACTCGAGATAAGCAAAGTAGGAGCCTGAAGGTCCACAGACTTCGGCGGTGCTTCGTTTCCTATTTTATGTTCCCAAACTTGAAGGAATGGCTTGGAAGTTTGGGATCGAAACTTGTCTGCCCTGTGAATCAGAATCGTCAGGAAATTCTTGGAGAGAATCGCCACTACCCTCTTCAACTATTTATCATTATCAAAATCCAAGAGTTGGACTCGATTGGCATGTTTCTGAGAAACTGTGACCGTCTGCATATGTCCAGAGTGTTTGTACTTGGAATTGAGGAGCGGCGAGAAGATTTGAAAGTTTCAAAAGTGCTCGCGCTTAACACTCACGCAATTATCACACAGAGTTATTTACAGCTGACGAACATCCCTTTGACGCTTGTGACACGGGACTTTATTCTCCAGGATGAGCAGAATAGGTTTGAAAAGTCGGTCATCTGGAGTCCAGGAAATGACCCAAACTTGCCGGAATTGTACAAAAGGTTCAAAATCATTGGAAGAATGTCCCCGTTTGAAATTAAGAATAAGTCGGTGAGAGGGCGCGAGTTGTCGCTCTCATACCCGATTTTGAGCATTGTTTTCGAGCAACTCGCCGAAAACTACAATATCACGACACACAAGTTCTGGATAGAGTTTGTGAAATCTAATTGCGTCGTTGATGACCACTCCTGCAGACTTCGAACGGCAAACGTTCGGGAATTCGTCGACAGAAACCTGCAATTCGGCTGGACACCTTTGCTGGAATTTGAAACACAAAACATTGTGATTTTCGACTCAGACGGGCTTAATTTTATAACTTGTGATTACGAAAATGAATCTGTTTTCAATCTTTACCTCATGCCTTTCTCACTAGCTACTTGGGTGTGGATAATCTTGTCGCTGTTTTTAGTCACATTACTCCTCATAATCGAAAGATGGCGTGCGGGGTCTGGGCGCCAATATTTGAAAACGTTACTCTACTCCTTTGCCAATCTTGTCCAGCATCCCCATTGTCTACCTCCTGGTTTGTCGACAGGAATTAAGCAAATGATGGGCCTCTGGCTTCTTGTTGGAATCATATTATCCAATTCATACCGAGGCATCGTGACGACAAATCTGACAACTCCGCGCGGGGCAATCCTTCCTTTTCAGCAAATACTCGCCCTGCCGAATTTCACATTCATAACTCCGCGTTCTAACGCCCCGGAGTATCGGAACAAGCCAGATGTGAAATGTTTACAGCGGGTCGGTCTTTGCAGCGTTTTCGACTTCAGAATCATTAACCTGTACATGCAACATCGGCTCTACAAAAATAGTTACAATTTTAAAGGCCTGAGTATCCAGTTGACGAACATTTCGAAAAGTTTGTTCGTTTTTAAGCCGAGGCGTCTCATCAGCGGGTTAAGGAAACTTTCTGCATGCAAAAAACGGGCGTTTGTCGAAAGGAATCAGATTCTGAATGAATATCTTGACTATTTTAATTCATTGATGAAAAAAGAAAATCGGCCAAGATTACTCAAAGGGTCGGACAATCTTCTGCCAATGTATAACGGGTATGCATTTGATACCCGGTATGGCTCCTTTCATTTTAATCGGTTGCAGAAGATTGTGGAGTCAGGCATTTTTGCGTTATGGTCTAAATGGTATCCTAAGAATTTGCCGCGTGCAATTCGAAATTTCAAAAACTCCCGGGAAAGTAAATTGATTCATGGGGTTGCCTATTTTAAGCCTGTTGAGTTAAAACTAGACAATAATATCGTTGCCCCGTTTTACATGTTTGGTGTTTGCTTGAGCGTAAGTTTGGCCGTGTTTTTAATTGAATGTATTGGTTGGTGCCTGAAGAAAATCAAGAAGATTTGAAAATTTATTAAAAAGATTAAATAAATCATTACTCAATTAAATGTTTGTGGTTATTGCTTTTGATAGCAATTAAATAATCCAACTTACTACTACGTACCTAACTAATAATTTCTGAAATAATGCATGCCTGTATCTTTCAGTATTTCTATCCTCATGTATAGCTATTGGACCAAATTTAAAGCTAAGCAGTCATTGATTTACATTACAATATGAAAGCCAGGTTTATACTTAATCTGTGGTCATTACTACTGGCTATATATAACCAAAACTTCCCTGCACTTGAACGTACATGGTTGTTACGTTTGAATTACCTGCTTTGCAGTCATCGCTTACTTCTATAACATTTGAATACTTAAAGGGCTCCAATTAAATAATTGTTTGCATTAATAAATATCAATTTAAATAAGTCAAATATATGACTAATAATAGCTGCTGCTACAATCACAATAAAAACAAGGCCTATCGCCCACACTCCTCTCGTTAATACACTTTGTTTTGCAGAAAAAGATTGACACACCGCGCGGATAGCGTTTAAACTGGGTCGCTCATCGCAATTTACAGATGTCATCTTCAAAATCAGATCACTCAGCAAGGTCCATCGTGTCCTCGTAGTCGCTGGGATTGTGCGTTTGAATTTCAAATCATATACGGAACGAACCAAGACATAATATGAGCCCTTATTAGCTACTGGCTGAATGGATGGATGTAGCAGCTCGAATAAAATGATCCCAAGCGCATAAATATCCACCGTCGCCCCGTACTGACTTCCATGTTGCTCAAGGGCCAGATAAAGCTCCGTTCTAACTCCCGAGGTGTGAATAGCATGAATAACTCTAGCGTGTTTGGTAGGTATTCCGAAGTCACCGATTTTTGCAAAAGGAACGGCGTCCTTTATTACTAAAAATACTTTTTCGGGCTTAAGATCTCTGTGGATGACTCCATTTTTGTGAATGTGCTTCAGCGCACCACAAATTTGAAGAAAAATATCAATCGAGGGCTTTAAGTTTGACACCGTTTTCTGCTGCTGTCCAAGCCATCCACGCAAATCTTGACTGCACAGTTCCATTTGAATGCAGAGAATTTTTAGACATCTTTGCCCGGGCGGTATGCTGAAAAAATAATTAAACGATGTTGGGAATTAGTTTTAAATTAGGCATTTCGATGTTCGGGGCTTTTTAAAAATTACAAAACGGTCCAATCAAGATTTAAAGACTCCCAAACCTATCGTAACGCTAAATAAATGGATAAAAATCACAGGAACTTAACGCGACGTCAAACCTCCACCACCAACATTTAGTATTTTACAAATAGTCTTTTAAATAAATGGATTGGGTTAATTGTAGTACTTGAAATTGTTCAGAGTGCCAGCTTGGAATGGAATGGCTTTTTTAATGCTTAGGACGTCCCCGAAACCAAGTTCATCCTTCCAGTAATGAATATACTGAACGACATTCTTATGGCGCTTCATTCCGACTTTGTGTTCAATTTCTCGAAAACCATTGACCCCACCGAGATTGGAAGTAATTTTAATGGCATATGTCCTCTTATCAAGCTTACTTTGACATTGAAGCACAGCACCAAATCCACCAGCTCCCAACAGTTTTTGGATTTCAAAGTTCAGTACAAGGCTCGACCGGGGTAAACTATCTAAATTATATTTGAAAATCAAATAATGGAAATGATATAAGTTAATTATCAAATATACAAAAATGTAGTGCCTGTGTTATTATTTGAATGGTTTTGCTCCATGTTTCCTGTTGAGAGCCAGACAATTTTGATTGCATCAAATAGATAAATGGGATTAAAAATAAAACTTTTGCAGTTATTAATTCAGAGAGTTTCTTGAACAATATATTCAGATCAGATTCAACGGCTGAGAGTAAACAAAAGAAGATAAGAGTTTCAACCTTTGCCAATTGTTAATGTAATTAGAATAAATTTGACATCAGGAGCAGAATTCTCTCCAATAATCTCGGTTATGTTCATCTAAATTTGAGATAGACATAACCGAGATTATCAAACCTGCTGCATTTTGTTCCCTTTTTATGTTGATAAATAATTTTTCCATTTCACTAATGGTTACATCCGTAATACTAACAATGCGAGAACTATATCAAAACCAAACGAGGTTTGATTAGTCTTAAAAAATCAAGTTATTAATATTGGTAATCAAAACAGAAATTTCATTCTCAAATGGCCTCTATGAGTTGAGATAAATAAAGATGAATTTAAAACACAGGCTCGTGCGTGTGGATGTCTGGAATACGTCATCGGAAAATTCAATTTTCCCCTTTCTAATCTGAGCATTTTTACATTTCACTATATCAATATACTATCAAGTAACTATTTATCCTGTCTCTTACAATTCATTTTAAATTTGTCAGGGGTCGGCAAAATACATAAACTTAATTTTAAAAAATGTTTTCAAAATTGCCCAAATTCGAAATTCATTGTCGTTTGGTACCAAATTCAAAATGTTTTCATATAAATTTATTATCCAATAAAAATGTTGAACAGTTTCCAAGTCACTGGGAACTTTTGCAAGAGATACAATAATATTTGGACAGTCCCTCAACAAAGAATTGCTTGTTTGATAAGGGGACTTGACATTTGAAGCACTTGAAGCAATCGTCGTGCCAGTAATCATCTTTGTAAACCGTATAATTAGGGACGGTTATTAATTTTTTGCATTTACTACATTTTGGGGCAGATTTTTTATTTTTGCAAGGGATGCAGTAAATGTCATTGTCTTTGAGGTGGAAAGGACTTTTCCCAATTACAATTTTACACTGGCGGCATTTGAAACACTTGGCATGCCATTTGCGATCTTCAAACGCAGTAATTAGATCTAAAATGGGAAAAGCATTTAAAAATTGTATTTTAAATTAAAGTTAAAACCCATAAGATTGTTAATTTTTGTAGTATTTAATAATACGAACCTTTGATTGGATCTTTACAGGCCGAGCACTTTGGGGAAAATAGTTTGGTATTGCAAAGGACACAATATAAATTGTCTTCCTTGTAGACAAACTTCTCTTTGGATAGTTTGCACTTGCAACTGAAGCATTTGACACAGTCTTCGTGGTACTTCTCATTTCTAAACACTGCATAGTCAGCCACGATGGCCTTTTTGCATTTGAAGCAGAATTCAGAGTCTGATGATCCATGGCAATTGACACATAAAATTCCATTGCCTTCTTTGAAAAAGTCTTCAGTCTCAATCTTCGTCTTACATCTTGTACAGATCATCCTCCCAAGTCCAAATCTACTACCTTTTAAAGCAAATAAATTAAATTAAAAGGCAATCTATCACAAACTCTAATATTTGCTCTTAATATTTTTATTACCTATTCTGTTCACTTCCAACGGCTTAATCGGATGCGAACGGGCTAGGATAGGAATTTCAAGCGGCTTTGGAACAGCTGGCAAAGGCCTAAGAGATATATGATTCGCAGGAGGAGGCTGGAGCGCCGCGCGGATAACATTGAAACTAGGTCGCTTATGTCGTTTTTCAGATGTCAGCTTCAAAATCAGATCACTCACCTCTGGCCACCGTGCGTTTGTAGTCGTTGGGATAGCACGTTTGAATTTTAAATCATTTACGGAACGAACCAAGACATCATAAGAGCCCTTATTAACCCCAGGTTGAAGTGACGGATGTATCAGCTCGAATAAAATAATCCCAAGCGCATAAATATCCACCGTCGCACCGTACTGACTTCCATGTTGCTCCGGGGCAAGATATAGCCCCGTTCCTACCCCCGAGGTGTGATTAGCCGAAATAACTCCGGTGTGTTCCGTGGCAATTCCAAAGTCCCCAATTTTTGCAGTAAGGACGTCACCCTTTACTAAAAATATGTTGTCAGGCTTAAGATCTCGGTGGATGACTCCGTTTTTGTGAATGTGCTCCAGGGCATCGCAAATTTGAAGAAAAACATCAATCGAGGGCTTTAAGTTTGACACCGTTTTTTGCTGCTGCCCAAGCCATCCGCGCAAATCTTGACTGCACAGTTCCATTTGAATGCAAAGGATTTTTAAGCTTCTCTGCCCGAGTGGTATGCTGAAAAAATAAATAACAGATTTGGTGAATTACGTTTTAATTCGGTATTTAGATGTTTACCCATGAAACATAAAAACATACCATGTATGTCTATAAGACCTGAAAAACACGACATCCGAACGTCGTGAAGATGTCCACACATGGACGATCAGTAACCTATGGATGTTAGTAAGACATCCTTGGCAAGTACTTATTTCGCTCCTAAACATGAACATCTGGATGGTCCTATCTAAATCGTACGGACATCCTCAGCATACATCTCTGGATGATCCTATATAAATCGTAAGGACATCCTCAGCATACATCTGAGAGATGTATTTTGTACATCTTAAGATAATACCATAAATAAGGTCTTTTGTATGTCCAATAGATATCTTCTAATACTAAAATAAAAAAACCCGTTTTTACGTATTTTAATTAAGTTTGTATTTAAAATTATCTCAAAATGTTACAAAAAAGGTAAAAAATGACAACCAAAATTCGAACATATGTGTTGTTTAGTTTGCTGCATTAAGTTTTGACTGCTGTTTAACACGGTCAGATTTGTGACGAAACGATTCTGAAACTGCTCTTTCAATCATCTTCTCGTCTGCATTCAAAGATTTTCGGGAAAGAACAACACCTGGTTTTAAATTGAAAAGACTTAATTATAATACAAGATACAAGACAAGATTAATGGTTTGCAATTTCCCAGATTTAAATTCAAAATTTATACCTTTTATAATGGAATAGATTTTGGTTTTGGAAAAATTTTCGTTTCCTTTTTTCCCCCATAGACTGAATTTCATTGCAAGCTCGTCCTTAAAAACCTTTCGAAGTATTCGACCCACTGTTTCGGTCACAGTCAACCCTCCAGCTTGCAAAAATCCAGTTTTCTAATGAGAAATTAGAACATTAATCATGGACAGCATCAAATATCCAACAAAACAATAAGTAACACATGTGTTTAAATTTACAATATCGATTCCTTCCTCGATTGACATGTCGAACATTTGAAATTCAGCTAGAATGCTAAAAGGTTTCGGGAACTCGTATTCCTTAACTGCTTGTGTACATGCTGGTGTTTGCTGGCTGACTAAGTTGATTTGTCTCTCGATGTTTGCAACAGTCCATTTCACGACCTTCATGTCTTGCACCAACTGTTTGAGGAGCGCTAAAAATGATGAAAAACACTTCAAATTTCATAGCAACGTAATGAATTAAAATCTGCTTTACCTTTTGTTGCGTTCGAATCATTTTTTCTCAGAGAAAATGGCTCTTCTGTATTCGTTCTATTGAAATACTGAGACCCAATTGGGCTTGGAGTGGTTTGAATTGGAGTACTAAGGATTTCAAAATTTCCATCTTCAACACCAGCATCCATATCTTGTAGTTCAATCTGTATATCTGATATTTACAGAAACGTTTACCTTTAGAATTACTTTGAGAACAAATTTGTATCTGTTTTTCATACCACCGGGATAAAGTTGATCCAAACTAATTATACTTGAAGCGGTTTCCAAATGTTCTGATTCATTGTGTATCGGGTCACTATTTTCTGTAATAAAAGCAATTTAAGTAATCATTTTACTACGAATTTGAAACGGAATGTAGTGTTGAATTCAAATAATATTTTAAACGACATTAACACCTGTGTTATGATTTCCTATCAACACCAATTGTGGGAAATCCTTCTCAACTCTAGGAATTTTCTTCATATTGAGTGGACTCTCATAGCGATTAGGACGGCGGGCAGTTCTTTTTGGTCGCAGTTCGTCAATGTCATCCTCTGAATCTGAAGCTAGTTCGCTTTGAACTTCAAAAGTGGGCAATTTATTCGCAGCTTCGTTGTAAGAATCTGAAAAGAACAATGATAAATATTTGTTAAGATTAAAATCTAAGGGAATATCGTTTTTTGAATTAGAATGTGTAGTAAAATTACTCACCAAAACGATGCAGTACACGAGCAGAGCATAAACTCCAATTTTTTTGCGGTGCTTTACGTGATTTTACAAAACTTATTGGGTTTTTGACTGGTGGCCAATAACTTTTCTCCTCTGATTCAAGAAACCACGATTCTGGAACTATTGCCACAGTGTTTCCGGACTCGTCCTTGAACTCAACCACGAGAAACATTTTAAAGGTCACTGTGGTTTAAGGGAAAACACATTTGTTGATGGTTTTTGATAAAAACTTGACATTTATACAAAATACTACTTATCGGAATAAAATGCAAACTATTATCAAATCCAGGGTAAACAAATAGATTTAAAAATCCACTATTGCACGGTTCTGTAAATAAAGGTTCTTTTATAGCCTGACGAAAACTCACCACACCATACTCTTTCGATATTAAATCGAAACAAACACTTTCTGCTGAGCACAGTTCTAAAGTAGTTGTCATAAAAAATGAGTCCTTTTTAACATCACAACGAATCAAACTGCCATTATGCACGAACTGGCTGTATTGGAGCTCATGAAGCCCTTTAAACGGTGGATCACGAATGTGTTCTTTCAAAAATGGGAACACTGGACCAATTTTCTCACTTGCTTGAGCATCACAGACTTCCCTTTCTAGCAATCTTTTGGCAACTTGAATTAGAGGCTTATTTGGAGTTCTTATTAATGACTTTATATTTCCTAATTTACTTTCAAATTTAAAAGCGCTAAACTTATCCAACGAACCTAAGTTTCTTGAATCTTCTGATAAATGTAACAGACAATGAACATTGTATGAAACTTGATGCTGACCATACATTCGGGCAAAATTTTCAACAAAGTATTTAAGCAATGACTCGGCGTAGTTAATTATTTTTTTTTCCTGATTTTTTCTAACGAGAATTGAAATGGATAGAAAGAGCGATATAAACAGGTTGTAATCTTCTTGTGAAAGAATGGATTTCAGAACTACAGGCCCAGTATACAGTAGGAAAAGTCGAAATTCGGTAGCTTTCCATCTAGCAAGCTCTGCCAAACACCTGTGTTTTCTTGAAAATTCTAACACCGTTTCTTTGCTAGTTTTGACTATTTTTTCAGATAACACTTTGATTTGTATCCCTGATAACTTGTGTGGGCCAGGTTTTCCGTTTACCCAAATATTTATAAGTTTCTTCACGACGCCTAATGTAATTAAGTGCATGTATTCACACGGAAAACTCTTGATCATATCTAAATCCTCAATTTTTCTAAAATGCTTGTCCCTAAATGATGATCAGGATTTAATTTTAATCTAAATGATTCATTAGAACGCTTTGCGCAATTTACTTCTAAAAAATATAACCTATGGTGACCATAGTTTCCTTCAACTTCACATTTGTCGCAACCAAAATAACCTGTGTGTCCTTTGACACATTTTAGAAAAGCTTTTGCCGGAGCGTCACATATTACACTATGCAATTTAATTTTATATGATCCCTCAATAGTTAACTCTTGGTTTATTTCAATGAACTCTGAAACGAAATCTTTCATGAAGTCATTGACATCAGCTGGCTTCTGTTTTCCTGAATATATCCCTATTACAAAAGGCGTGCTGGAAACATTCATAAAATATCCTAAAATTGGCCAAAACTGCAGACTTGAACTCTTGAAGATCGGCAAACCGTCAACACTTATTTGTAATTTTAAATCTCCAGACGCTAATCCTTGCAGTGCTTGCTGTATGTGTCGCCTAATTCCTATATGCAGATATTCACCAGGAGCTACTTGACGAATGTTTAAGTTTGTTGGAACCCTAAGCAGCGATCGACAGTCTGAAGGAAAATGTTGGAAACACATGTGTTTTTTTAATACTCTAAGTAGTGTTGAAAATTGTTTCTGATTGACTTTACTATCTAATGCCCATCCCTGAAGGTCGTGTAAAATGTCAGCTTCTTCTACTGAATCACTTAAATTCGCACTATCTAATTCCTCTCCCTTAGGTTCCGAAAAATTACTAAAGTCACTATCACTTTCTTCAGGATTATCTTCAGACTCGGCAAGACTATTATTATTAACAGTATCATGAAATACGTTTTCAAAAAACCGTCTCGTTTCTTCGAGGGCAATCTGTTGTATTCTTCTCTTGCCTACTACTACTTTAGGCATGATCTATTAATCGCATATACGACTTACGTGGATTTCCTTCTGATAAAAGTGGTTTCCTGTTCGTCACTGCTACTTTACAGTAAATTAAATTCGCCTAAAATTATTTTTCGAAGAAACACTTGTGTTGAGTTTGAGAGAGCTGTGTACTCGAAGAATTGTCGTCTTCTCACAAGCCTCGTGTGACTGAAATTAAAATGGCGGATATGGGATTTGTTTAGGATGGCAGCCAGACGTCCAAAGGACAAAGGGCATGCGGAGGATAAAAGTACTTGCCAACGATGTTCGAAAGATGTGCATATTGGATGTACAAATATTTAAATTTTTAGTATTAGCCTAAGACGTCCTAAGGATTTTAATTTTAGGAACGTCCTTAACCTCCGCGTTGGGACATGATTTAGTTTATCCAAGGGATGTTACGTGTTTCATGGGTAGGCTATCTGTAAATTTAGAAAAGCTAAAATCCTGATTATTTTAAGATTTCATATCGTAACACGTTTCGAATTTTACAAATAGTCCCTTAAATAAATGGGTAAAACTTGAATACGTGTTAATTGTAGTACTTGAACTTTTTGAGAGTGTCAGCGTTGAATGGAATGGCCTTTTTAATGCATTGGACGTCCACGGCGTCAAGTTCATCCTTCCAGCAAGTAATGTACTGAACAAGATTCTTATGGCCTTGGATTCCAACCATTTTTTCCACCTCTCGAAGGGCGTTGACCCCACCGAGATCGGAAGTAATTTTAATGGCATAAGTCCTCTTGTCAAGCTTATTATGACATTGAAGCACAGCACCGAATCCACCAGTTCCCAACAGTTTCTGGATCTCAAAGTTCTGCACAAGTCTGGAAGCTGCTAAAATTATATTTCGAAAACATATTTGAAAATAAAAATTGTGAAAAGTTAAACAATAATGATAATGACAATCCAATACCTGGTTTATTGTATTGGTACATTTTGTTTATGTTTCGTTTGGAGAGCCAGATAATTTTAATTCAATAGAACAGTTAATTGTAAGTTAAAATAAAAAACTTTTGCAGTTAGTAAGAGGAGAAGCTTAATGTTTGAATAAAATATTCAGATCCAAGAGCTGAGAGGCAACCAGAGGAGATAATAGAAAACGTTTGCCAATTTTTTAATGTACTTTAGAATTGATATGTTATCGGCAAGAGGTTAACTAGTGACTGACACTTACTTTACATTCCTACAATCTCTGCTATGTTTATACATTAGTTAGTCATAACTCATATAAGCTGTGACTCATTGTCAACTGCAGCCTATAGTTCCATACTTATGTTCATAAATAATTTCCTTGTCATTTCACTTATGCTCTTATCCATAATACTAAGTTATGACGTCATAGTCACCCTGTTTCAATTTAAACCGGCGTCAGTGTGAGTATGATGCCGTATTTAACTCCTATTTAAATTTTCCCTAATCAACATACAATTTCAATTATGAATTGAGATTTTATAACCCTAGTGGATTTTAATAGTTTTTTATGACTAGCTTTTTTGTTTTCAATTTTAATGAATTTTTTTTTGTTATTAGAAATGTAATTAAATAATTAGTAATTATTTACTTTCGACAATAATTGTAATTTTTTTGAGGATTGATTGGACAATGTCATCAATGGGTGACCAAGTTTTGGGCTCGTTGAAATTGTTTCTACGGTAACTTTTTTTATGAAAATGGTTTCCCTGGTTACTTTATTTAATCGAAATGGTTTCCATGGTTACTTTTTTATGATAATTGTTACCATGGTTGCTTTATTTAATGAGCATTATTTCCATGGTAACCAACTAATCAATGGATCTGTAGCTCTGATAAAAAGGTCTGAATGAATAAAGAATTTATAAATACATACAGAAAGGATTATGAACTTTCAACCCAATAGCTATCATTTGTCCCAACGTGTCCCAGGAATGTGTAAATAAGTCAATTCCCCATGTTCATTCCTTCCGGGTTTTGTGAAAAGCCGATTCAATCGTCAGTATTTGAAAAGGGTGTAGAGCTCTTGCATAGTAATGCCTTAAAGAATTCATTAGTAAACATTTTCCCTTTGGAATAATATTTTTGAGAGTTATCATGTACACTAATATGTCCATCCGTTCTTAGGAGGAATCCAACCGACTTTTTCGGAAAGGACTGCGATGATTTTTGATCGCGATGAATTACTACTGGGATAATTTAATACTGCAATGACTTGGGCAAGACGAGTTCGTCACGCTGAGTAGCCTGGCACCGGCTGGAAATGGTGGGTCATGCTACTAATATTTTAAAAGTAAAAAGGATTGGTTCGTAGGCATTTGAGCTGCATGAATTGTTAACATTTATCAAACGGCATTCGTATCATAAGACTATCAAATCATTCCCAGCTCTGCCTGCAGTATCAAATTTTAAAGGCTATTCAAACTATTCATGCTACAAAACTCAATCTAGCAATGATGAAGAAAACAGTGAGTGTGAAAATTCAATACGTCAGCATTTACCCAATTTCTGAAACATTCCATGAATTTTACACACTAAATCTAAAAAACCAACTTGCATCATTCTTTAAAAATATATTTGCGAACAAGACGCCGAGGTTTTTGGCCCACTGAATTGACTGAATACTATGTTTTTCGGATATGCCACCAATGCTTCCCTACGTTTCTTAGAGATAGGAGTCCAACCAAAATCAAGCTGGTGGACCCTACTTTGCGAAACATTGATTGCCACGTCGTCTGCTCTTGCATTGTCAGCGGTTGGAAAATACTTTAATTTCTTGAAAAAAACTTGGTACCCTCAGATCTTTAAGTGGGATTCCAAAACCCATGAGTTTTCTGTTCAAGAGGCCGACAAAAAATGCATAATTCTCTGGACCATTGCCATTGGCTCAATCTTTCTCAACTACATGGTCATACCCCCGTACATTCTGCTGTCGGAGCTCTTTGCCAAGCATACAAGCATCTCGTTGGTTCAGATAATTTTCTTGATCGTTCTTTTTTTCGGCGCTTTGCACGGCATGCCCAGTATGATTAAAGCGCTAACTGGAGGCAAGGATTTTACAAGAGGCCTAAACCATCTGGTACAACTGCAATGCATTATAAAGGGTACGTCAAAACATATTCAATTTCAGATTAAAATGCATCATCGAGATTCACGAGAGGGCGAGACCAATAAGCCAGTCCTAGAGACGGCTTGACTTGCCTTTATGAATTATTACCTGAGGTCATCTCATAGGCAGTTACAATTTACCATTCGTTCCTCCCTGATTTCAAACGATAACTTTGGATAGAATAAAATAATAAATTCTTTTATTTTTTAAATGGGGTCGTGTAATGATTTTGTAAAAGGACTAAACCATTTGGATAGTTTGTGTTTGTAGCATAAAATAAAATTGTTAAAATTATGAAATTTTTGGTTCTAGATAATCAGGTTGGTCCCTCAGAAGCGGCTCCAAGAAAACGAATTGATATACTAGCATGTGCAATTCTCGCTATTGGTTTTGGATTGGTCACCATTGGATTAACTGGACCTTTTATATTAAACTTGGCAGATTTGGACCCTTTGTACCACATTTTACCAGAAAATAATGTAATGAACCAAGCCGTACGAATAGTCAGCACAGTTTCTGCCCTTTTCCCATTGATAACCTTTATCAGCACTATACACATCAGTTTAATGGTACTCACCGAAACATCGAAGATATTAATTAGAAACTTAAAGAGCTACGAAAAAGTAAACACACATGGTTCAGACAGATCCAACTGGGTTAAACGAGGGAATGTTGACCTCAGAAATCGAATTCCAATGCGACCGTACAGTGATCTACAATTATATTCTATCACTGCGATCCTTAATATCTATTGCCAACAGTACACGGATTTCGTTGCAGCCTTCATAATGGGAACTGGATTTGTACTTGACGTCGTAATTAATTATGCGGTGATTTCCTTACATGGTCAGATCCCCTTTCTTCTTTATTTATGCCTCGCAACGATTGCAGTTATAGCTCCGATGATAATTATGGGCCTAATTCCTCAAGCTGCCTTGAGTTATGAAGAGTCCTCAGATCTCATTTTTTATTGGGCAGGATGTGCTTCACCAAGCATGAGGTATAGGCAAAAGGTCATCAAGTCCTTGATCCCATGTTGTTTCAAGGTAGGAATTTTTTTTCGAGCAGAAAAATCAACCACTTCAACGTTTATCGAGGGACTTTTAGATTATACTACCAACGCGGTTTTATCAATATAATTATAAATTTCATAGTATCCCTCAGATGTTTAGTGCATGCCTATGTTACATATTTAATGGATCAGACAGGCCCAATAGGGTTAACCTTTTGAATTCTTAGATTCAAATAATCAAATATGACTAAAATTCCAAGTTACTATGGTACATTATTGTAGAT
>JAQFYM010003244.1:0-19354 GCA_034694785.1 Agrenia bidenticulata | reverse complement strand
TATGGGTCTGTACAGATCGTCAGCTATTTCACGTTTTGGTCAAACTATGAATGAACTTCAAATGTATTTTTAGTATAATAAAGAATAATGATATTTTATATTAGTAATTTTTTATCATTATTCAAATTCCGTGTGAATTGATCACAAAATAGTAGCTCTTTGTAACCTGGTTGCTTTTTTATGCATTTAAAATCTTTTTATACATGATAGTATAGTGATTGATAAGACTTGTGTTTGTTATTTTGTAAAATTCAAGATCTTTGTATTATCATTCCAGTCTTATCTCTGTAATAATTAAGTATGTATCTCGTAAGGTTAGCTTGGTATATTTTTCTGAATAAACTAACGAAACCAAAAAAATTTGCGGTTTAAGTTTTTTAAAATTTATACAATAAAAAAATGTTTTATTTAACATCCCTTCTTTGACATAGTATAAAAAGATGCTTCAGAGTAAATTTTGGCATTATTATTTGTTGTTACAGCAAAGCAAAAATAAATTGAGTATTTTTCTGTTAATCATGGATAGTAAAAGAAGCAAATAATAATTATAAGGTGTATTTTTCCAGAACCAATAATTTCAAAATTTTAGAAAAAGAAGAAACAGTTTTTTTTTAATGAAACCATAAGTAATCAAGAAATTAATTTTTTAAAAGTTCTAAAACCTATTAAAACCAGACACACTAGTTCTATTTTGGGAACTGTTTCTTTAAAAAAGTTAGTCTCTGTTCAAAACCAGAATCGCCCTTATATGCTCTTGAAGAGAAGTTAATTTACTTTGTAATTAATAAAATTTTGCATATTTTTTTGCATCCGGCCTGGTTATTTAGCCTCCCGGTCCGGGCCAGTTATGCGATAGAAAAATCTAGTCCGGTCCGGTCCTGGCGGTCAATAACCGGACCGTGCAGGTCTTTAAAAGACAGATATTCGGAATTTGGTATATTGGTTTTAAAAGTAGTAAAAAAACTTAAATAATTGTTAATTGAGAATATAACCGTTTTATTGCCATTATATTCGTTTTTTTTTGAATATCTATAGTTATTGCCGAATAACCAAGTTGTTCGCGAATTGATGTAGTATTAAAGAAATAGAATTGTGTTTATTTAGTAAAATACTACTAATATAGCATGTTTTTTTAGTTAAGACTCAAGTATAACCAATAAACTAAGAAAATGCATAAAGATAGCCTGGTTGTAAAAATGTTCATGATTAGAATACGATAAAAAAAAATAAGTATCTTTAAATTTATTTATCTAATCCTTTTATTAGATCAATGATCAGGGCACGGGAATATAGTATGGCAATATTATGCAAGCAGTATTTACTACTCCCCTCATTATTGCAATAATGGAGTTACCATATTTCTCAACAAAAAAGGCAAAAATTTGTACTTTTAGACCTTTTTTGTTCGGGAAAAATCAAAATTCTGTTAAAAATACGATTTTTTGTATAAATATTTATTAAGGGCTTGGAAAAAAAAAACAATGGAACTGTGTATAATTGCGATCTATCGACCAAAAATGCAAAAATGTCAAAATAAGGTTGTTAAATACCATGAATACGACTTTAAAGGCTTTAATATTGAGCACATAAGCTTGAGTAGTTTTACAAATAAGCACGGGTAGTGATGTTAGTAACCAGTTACTTCAAAAATGACCTGGTTACTAACTGTTATGAGTGGTTAGGTAACCGGTTAGCGGTTACTTACATTAATTATATTCAAAAAAAGTTAAGCAAAAAAACAAAATTATGACCTGTATGAATTTACTGGCTTTCGCTATAAATGTTAGTCAGATTAAATTTTTGTAGATTTTTATCAATTTAAGGATACTAACTAGCAAAAATAAATGATATAATAAAAACATTAATTGGTAGCCAAATGCAAATATAAATAGTGCTTTTTTCGCAGTTTGCTATGAAAGAGTAAAAACCACATTATATTGTAGCTAGAGCCGTAGATTACGTTTTTTTTTTACTTCGCGCTTTGTGTCTAACTATAATACCTTAATATATCGCTTGAAATTTCTTAAAACATGTAAAAAAACACTTTTCGTCTGTTTTTTAATTTTTTTTTTTGATATAACTATATTAATATCTACTGAAAATCTGCAAACAAGGTAACAAAAAGAAGACAAACGAGTAAAGAAGCACACTAGAGACTTTTTCGGATATATTTCAATTACCTTGCAAGTATAGAAATATACTGGCTAATAATTAAATCCTGTCGCGTACATAACAATATAACAATTATTGTGATTAATTAGTATGGAAAAATGTAATTGACAATAAATTTAAAAACATAGTATAAAGATTGGGTTTATATTTGTATTGCTCTAAGTTCTATTGTGTTTTTTGCAGTTTTTATGTACCAAACTCTTTAGGTTTTTTCTAGATTTTAACTTACACAACTAAAATAAAAAAAAATTTAAAAAAGTAAAAAAAAAAAATATGTTATTAATTCAAATTCAATAAAATATACATTATATGAAATAAGTAAATAAAAACTTCGTTTTTGATTTTTAATTATACTCCTTAGTCGCAACCTACAAGTAACGGTTACCTTGAAAAAACTTAAAAATAGTAACCGTTTTTGACCGGTTAGTAGGTAACCGGTAGTTGACGTGCATATACTAAGCACAGGGCTTAAAAAGTATCAAAGTCGAAACAGTTTCTTTCTATAAGGGTTACTGGAAAAATGACAAATAAATGTGGGCATAATAATAGTATTTGCGCATTAGATTTTACTTTATTGTAGTTTTGTAAAATTAAAAAAAAAAAAATACATTTCCGACACTTTCTAATTATTTAACTATGTTTTCCGAAAAATTTCTCAAGCCCTATATATTACTGTCTAAGTATATTAATTAATAAAATATAGTACGAACATTAATATTTTTTCCAAGTACAGTCAAAACTCGATTATCCAGACCTCGGTTAACCGGAACCTCTATTAACCGGAACCTCTATTAACCGGTTGGTTTTTTCTTATTTTTATACCCCTTTTTTAGGGCAAAAAATTTATATAATTGCGCTTAAATGTATATCAACTTTTTCAAACTGTAAAATATGTTTTTTATGGCTTTAATACACTTTAATGCATAATTTAATTACTTATTTTTTGCAAGGACATATTATATTGACATTTTGAAGAACAAAAAAAGCAAAAAGTAGAAATATTACATACCTAGTACACTACATCATCTCTTAAAAATAATGTAGAAAAACATACAGCAGAGAGCAGAATGCGAGTAGTATAACGTTCAAAAAAACAGTTCCATGTTCTATAAAACTATGAAGAAGGTGAAAATAAAGGTTCTGTATGTTTAACAAGTATTTGCAGATGTTTTTTGTCATTTTTAATTTAAATCTCTATTAACAGGTATTTCGATTATCCGGTAAACACTTTATTTTTTCCAGTCCTCCCCAACCACGTAATCGAGGTTTGACTGTATTAACATTCTCGTATTTTTTAAATTTTTATGCCTTTGCAAATGCATAAAATGTAGTATTTTTGCGATTTTTCTTCTTATTATTATATGGTAAAATATGGTAAAAATCTTTCCACCATTATAGCCAGTGGCGTAGCCAGGATTTCTTTAGAAGGGGGCACAAAAAAATGAGCTAGAACGACAAAAAAAAATATTTTTGCATTTTTGAAAAATACAAATTTTTTGAAAATATTTTTTTCGCATATTTTGAGGCCCCAAAAAAATACCCCCCTTAAATTCAGGCTACGTTTTTTTTCTAGAGGGGCACGTGCCCCCCTGTGCCCCCTCTGGCTATGTCACTTATTATAGCTATATATTGTAAGGCCATATATGGTATATGGAATTATTTTTTGTAAAGCGTGTCAATGATTATAATTCTTTTTGTACAGATCAAAGATATATGCATTGAGCAGGGGGTCCAAATATGTTATGACAATTATTTAAACGTCAAAAAATATTTTCTCTCATGATGGTTAAATAGCACCCATATTTTTATAAATTTTAATCAAAACTATATACGAAATGTTAAAATAAGGTTTTTTTATTGGTTTTTGTTAAAAAAACAGATAATTAACTAGAAACACGATTAAATATAAAACGGTTATTTCCTTAGCTTTAGATATAAAAGGAAAAATATAGTACCTCTTGCATTTATCATACGAGTCAACCTTTTGGAATTATCATAAAAATACGGTTTATAAAATTGATACTACTTTTATCAGGGTCGTTTTTAGCGATTATCTATAGGGGCTTCGAAATCTACGAGCCTTTTAACATGTTGGCAATATTTGATCTACCATTTTGGGTCAAAAATTTGCCAATGATGATGCAGGGCTCTGTGGTTATTGTGTTCCTTGTATAATTAATTTTGATTTGGCAAAATATACATGATTGTATATCAATTATGCAATTCTGCATAATTTTTGCATCAATAAAAATACAAAAACATCATTTATAGCCCAAAACCAAGTTCCTCATTCGTCATTTATATTTTATCGTTATTTGCTTACAAAAAATGGTTCGTGACTCGATTATTTTTGCAAACATTCAGGGGGTGCAGACAAATAATTTTTATTCGGCAAAAAGAGAGTATTGGGTGCTTTTTTTCTATATTCGGTATTCGTACAAACGTATATTTCGAAGCGAATATTTTTTCTTAAAATTATTAATTTATTTTTTCGACAATGTAAATCATCCTACCTTAGTTATATATAGGGCCCTCAAAATATCCGCAAGTCGTAAAAAAAAGCATCTAAAATGGAAAAAAAAAATAAAGCTTTGAACTAACGTCGCTTAGCGTCTCGGTGCGTCTTTGTTTTTATCGTGTTTTGCGACGTATCGGTGGATTACTTTTTTGAATTTAAGCAATTCCATATTTCGTATTTTCTTAGATTTATCCCCTTAAAAATGGAAGAAGAAATAGTTGCAATATACAAACCCCAAATCAATCAGTTTATGTCACAAGATCTATATGAATATAAATAACCTACCCAAATTATAGTATTGTAAGTGGTTATGTTACTTGTACACCATGTAATCATGTTTTTAAGGTAACTTCGAAAACAATAGTTGCTTCCTTTACAAGACATACTGAGTCAAAGGGGCATATTACAGCATTTGAAGCTGCATTAGAGCTCAAAACAAGAAACAAAAGCATAGAAAATATGGATCTGGCGGATGAATTGTAGACTGACTTCACAGTATTTATGACAGCATGTAATATACCAGTTAATTTATGTGATGATCACGAATTAAAACGGTTTTTTAGAAGATGGAGAGGTATACACATTTTAAGTTTTAATAATTATCGATATACTATTTTACCCGAATTATTTGCTAACAAGCTGAGCAGAATATATAGTTTTTTTTATGTCAAGGATTTTTATTTGATCTTCGATGAAACAAACAAGATACCAGTAAAATAAAAAGTTTGTAGTATTTTAATTGGCGAATGTGGATCTGAATCACGATCGAAGCCACTTTTGATCAAAACTATTGAAATAGAATCTTGCATCAGCCAGAATCTGTTCAATGAGCTTTAATGTGTGGTTTATGCTATTTGTCGCGATTTTATCAGAATATTTCATTTTAGGTTGCACGTTTTGGATCAAGCATCCGCGTGTATTTTGGCCGGGAACTTACTTAAAAACGAGTTTGAATCATTTTATCATGTCTCTTGCCTTGCACACGCTGTGCATCTGATATTTTCAGAGTGCATAATTTTATTATATATTTAGTAAACGAATTTGTTACAGAAATGAAAAAAGTTGTACGAATAATACAAAAAACGTGAATCTATATAAATAAGTTACTGATCTGCTATTAATCAAATCGGTAAACCGCATTAGGTGGTGCATTTGGCTAGAGTGTCATGAATTCAGTTATTAAAACAACAAAAAAATTAAAAAATTTGTATATTTATTAGATAAAAAATATAACAAGATATAAAATTTAATATCAAATAAACGGTTGACGAAACAACTTGAACAGTTCAATCATATTTATATGTGGCAAAAATCAATACCCTTTTAGAAGACGATAACCTTTTAACTCGGGGCCAAATAGATTTGGTAAAAAAGAAATTAGGAAAACTTAGTAACACCCCTTTTTTTACAAGTTTAGCTGTTCACTCTTTAAGAATCCCGATTTTAGCACAATATCTAAAATTCTTGATGAACCGGGAATTGATTCTGAGGAGTGGGCAAATTTTATGCCAATGACTAGTTGCGAAGTTGAGAGAAGCTTCAATGCTTACAACCGTATTTTTGTAGACCAGCGGAAAAGCCTTAAAATAAAAAATACTTTTATGCTTCTATTTTTCTATTATAATGATTTCACAAACATAGGAAAACAATAATTAAAAAATACTAAATGGTTTATAGCAGTATCTTTTTGTTTCATATGTTTTTTTTACACATCATATACTTATATACCACCAATATTTTATTAAAGGAATTGTTTTAATTTTACCGAAATTTCAAAAAAAAAATGTTTTTTATATTTAATTGTTATTTATATGCCTATTTTATAAAATGCGTCCCAATGCGTCTCTGCGGATATTTTTGCTAACTTCCGCGGTTTTCTTGAAGGCCCTAACCATGATGTAAAAAAATCTCTTTTAAAATATAGTTTTTTTTTTTGATATACACAAATAAGGCAAAAATTTTTGCGTATAATGGTCATACAAATATGGCCATATATAGTTTAATCTATAATTTACAGCAAACTCTGCTTAAAGTACTTTATTTATGGTAAAAACCTCGGGTCTTGGCATACAAAAAAGTTGTGTGTATTGGTATTGCTTGTGTATTTGTAACAAAAAACTCCTCATTGTGTATATTAATACATTTTTAGTAAAATTTAAAGTTTATGACTAATGCATAAATCGAAAAACGATTATAAAAGATTGGAGCGGGCAGTTTTCCTAATTTTTTATATGCATTAAATAAGTATAGAACTATAATTTGCAAATACAGCTAAGTATTGCTAAAAGCTATATAGTAGCAACAAATTCAACTGCTTTTATGAGCATATATTTTGTTATTTTTGTTGATTTGTTATATAACTATTCCTTCTTTTTTTTTTTATTAGAAAGAATTTATTGCCATTACTGTCTTTTTCGTACCATCTAATAAAGACGTTTTTAATAAAAAAACACAAAAATACCGACTTCTTATATTCTTGTAACAATTTCCTGTTATTTAAAATAACTTTAATTTGTTGTATGTTTTAACACTATATAATTTATCTTATCTATGCTCTTATTAACATTGCGAAACCGCTGCTTCTATTTAGAAGCTGGTTTTAAACCGTTAATGTAAACTTTTTATCTCTTTTTTCAGATTTCTATCCTTGTGTAAAAAAAGTGGAAAACACAAAAATACCTACGAGTTATATAAGGATGCAATTAAGATTGTTGAAAAGCCTAAATATAACAACAAAAAATGATGAAACTACTTGATTTGCCTGAAAAAAGAAAAAGCATGAAAGAAATATAAGAAGATGGATAACAATTACAATTTAAAAAGAACATCTAAGACTGATATACGAGCAGCATGAAATGCAAACAGTTGTATGTGTGGTAAGAGAAAAAATAAATTGCTTGAAATTTTTAGATGCGAGAAGTGACTGCTTACTAGTAAAGTATAAATCAATAATAACAGAAGAAGGTATCGTGCAACAAAAAACAAAACCTCTAGACCAGACCCGTTTTAATAACTGTACAAAAACAATCTATTTCATCTTTTGTACAGATTCATACATAAAAGGCTTTTAAAAAGGTACACACTGGTATTATGAGCAACAACAACTACAAAAATTTTCTAAAAGTAAACGTAAAATGCTACGAGATCATAAGAAATCTGTTTCGGTGTTCGTATACAAAAAATAATAATAAATTAATTATTTATTTAGAATATAGACGAAACAGCTTTTTTTACGTTTGTGTTAAGGAAAGTACCGTAACAAGTAGAGGTATAAAATAAAAAGTAATTATGACAAGCATCGCATGCAAGACGCTTTACAGTGGCTTTCAGTACAAACTACGCAAAAAATTTGCCGGTCTGACAATAATTAATACAGAAAAACATAAAAGTAAGTAATTGCAAGATCTAGTAAAAGAGTTTATACCATTGCGTAAAAAATGCATTGCAAAAACGTTCCGCGACAAAAGAAAGATGTCAGAAAGGTTTGAGTCGGACAAAAATATAATTTTTCTAATGGTTACTGTTTTACTCACAGAGATCCAGAGGCTAAGTTTCTATTATTAAAGAAAAATTCAATTCTATATTTTAATATCATGTTACTATGTATACGCTGTGTATCTACTAAATGTTGCAGTCAACAAACCTTCTAAAGTACGAAGCTGAGTTTTTTTTTCTAGATTGATTGATGTTTAATGCCGTAAAAGAAAAAATGGTAGTTTTTTTAAAAAATAAAATTAAAAACCGGCTGCACAAAAGTGTAATATTCTTATGTACATGGAGTGGTGAAAAAGTTTTTTGAACGGCAAAAAAAGCCATCACTAGCGATAGTTTGATTGATATTATGAACTGAAAAATTTAAAAGGTTTTTTTTATATTCTATATTTTCTTTACATTGTGTAAATATTTTCTGTATATTTGTTTAAGTAAACACCTTTGGCATTTTTTTCGCGATATTTTGTAACAACTCTTTTTGTTAAAATTCCTTTTCGGGTATAAACGCACGGATACGGTATTGGATCAATACAAATCATAAAAGTGACAAGTACTTGGCGAAAATGCAATTATTAGGAAAAAAAGTACGACAAAAAGTTAATTCTGAAATTCTACACAGCTTGCTATTTTAAAAAATCTAATAATCAAATTAAAATGCTCCACGCAAAACTTAAGGAGAATGTTTATTACAGGGAACAAGGTTGAATATTAAGTAATGATAGAAAAAAAATTATGATCAAGTGTCTACCCAAGAGCTCTTAAAACATTGCTTATGTACTGCAAAAGTTTTTCTAATATCAAATACATGTTTCCGTTTTATAGCAATTTTGTTTTACTATGCGTTCGTATAGGTATACTTGTACAGATTTTTTTTTATTCAAACCCTTTTGCGCCATATTATGCTAATTCACCTTTTAGGAAAATATTGTGCGTTAATTGTGCATGGTATACATTAAAATCCTTACCGTCAATTATTTTTTAATGTACATCATTTTACAACACTTTTAAGTTTTGTAAAGCTTATCTACTAGAAATAGCAACTAGTATAGTTCTTGTCTATGGCGACAGCAAAACCAACCTAATTTAAATGAGTATAACCGACACAATGATTTTAAAACGATACGATACAGAAAATGTCTAAATGCACATTTTTATACCATTAAATTTTTTTTAGGTGTCTTTTTCTGTACGAACTTTTAAATATATCTTTTCTTTTTATACTTCCTTTTTAAATAAAAAAAAAATATTTGCTTGTGTCCTTTATAGATGTTTATGTAGAATACATGCTCATTTTTATATCGAAGTTTTAAGGTTGCATCCTGCAAAAAAAGCCATTTATGGGCATTAAACATTTTAACATCTTGCCGTTAGCATTTTGCGTAATAAAACTAGGCCAGTATTTATTCTGACATAGTGCTTTTTGTTCTACTATTTATGTGTTTTTTATTTCTCTTTTAAGTACAGTCTTATAATTTTAAGTTGTTGAAGCATAATATGAACAAAAAAATTTAAAGTGTGAAACTTCGTACTTAATTTGTATTTAATTCGTTGCGGGCTTCTTTTTTTACATACTTCGATTATTAAAAATTGTATACCTAGGCATGAACCTGTGCAAGTTTTTTGTTGCTGGTGTAAAGGCGAAAAAACCATACGGGCCTTCGGGGGCCAACTACAAAAATTTGCTAGTTTTTGCGTAACAAAAAGCAAAGTATTTTTTGCAATAAAAAAACTTAAAAAATTTTTTTTTATTACTATAAAAAATTTTATTAAAATTAAAAAACAAGATGGTATTCGAAATTTGCATGCGCTTTGCATCACATCTCTGCAAAACTAAAAAATGGCAAAATTGCGTATGGCAATCATTTTCTATAAAAAAAATTTGGAATGTTTCGCCAGGTATAACATAAGCACTTTATGTAGACTATCTGATAATACATTTTTATGTTACCAAAACATAATTTTTAGATCTAAACTTGCTACAAATATAAAGTTTTTCTATTTTACAAAAAATAAGTGTAGGTTGTGAATTTTTTCACATTTTTTAAATATATTTTTACTAAATAAGACATGTTGTTGGTGTTATTTTGTGTTGCACCAATTCAATTTTTTGCATTTAACAATTAAACATCCTTACACATACCGTTTAGTACATAAAAAGCACTATGGTTTACAAGAAACTACCTTGCGGTCTATGTGTATATTTTTTCGGGTTTTTTTCATAAAGTAAAATGTTACTTATGCAAAATTTTTTTTGCGCAAACTCATACATTGATTTTGAATTGTTTTTACTCTGTATCTAAAAATTATAACAGGTAAAAAAAAGGTCATTTAATTTATAGTTATGTATTTATTTACAAATTTTAAGTATTTATAACTTTTGATATATGTCGTCGGCACAAAACACTTTTTGAAACTATAACTTCTATTTCAAAAGCATTTACCGCCATAACATTTTTTTTGATGTGATGCAAATAATTTTTTTGCGTAGCATCGCCAAAAATATATGTAATACATCAGGGTGTTTTTTTATTATAAAAAATTTCTTTTTTGTTTTGTTACCAGGCTAAAGTGATAGATGCCGTTTTAATTTTGGTAACCAATGTTCTATATTTTTATATAAAAAAAAGAACTAAACAAATAAAAAAACAATTCATTTCGCCGCAAAAATTTAATTACTTTAACTAAAATATATTTTACAGCAAGACTTAATATTTTTTACTTTTTTTAATTATAACTTGACAAAAAAACAATCATAAAAAAACATACCAAACGTATAGCAGTAAAAGTAAATATGCTTTTTATACAATTTACAATGGTAAAGTATTGCAATAATTAAACTAAAACAATATAATTTTTGTGACGGCAGCAACTAAAAATATATAAGTCTAATGTTACGTGCAGTTGATTTTAAAAAAAAAACTGGTTGTCTTTATCTAAATTAAAATTTAAAATGCTAGCAAGCATGTCAAACGCATTACGATTTTTTTTTTTGCATATTTAGTTTTCTCGTATCTAAAAAAAACAAATTACGAAAATTGCTAATATGAAAAAAAGTATGGCATGTCTTTTACAATAAAAAAGATTTTTTGTATATGTTCAATAAAAAACAACCTTTTATTTTTTGCTAATGTGTTTTTATAATTGCACCTAGATTTCTTTTTTTTTTTTTGTATATAAAAAAAAAACAAGAATTTGTTATAAACTCAGATTTTATTCTTATATGTAATTGTTGGCAAAAAAAATAGCATTTTTACTTTAACCAAATAACTTAAATGTCCAGTGTAGGCATTGAGCTAGAAATTGCCTATGTAATGCATTATATGTGATTTTTATACAAAAAATTGTTCGTAGCAATTATCAATGCGGTAAACGACATTTTAACGCTCTTAGATATAGAGAATGTAATACTAAACACATTTTTTCTCGATTTGGTATACAAAAAAAAACACAAAAAATGCGAGGTAAATTTTGTATTTGACCGAACTTACCTAAAGCTTTGCAAACCATTTTTCTATAAAAGCAAAAGAGCATATAGAATGAGGATTAAAACAGAGCAACATTATGCAGATTTCATAAAAAATATGGCGTAAATACCAAAAAAGCATTAGCGTTAGAGTCTCAATAACAAAAAAATTACGTTTGGTAGATACAAAATATATCTTAGTTATAATTCTCTCTGTTAGTAAATAAAATATAAAGTGCAATTTGTGTTTTTTGCAACAACACTTTTTTTTCTACTTCATTTGAAAACTTTTTACCTTTTTTACGTTGCTTAAAATTTTTATCTTCGTATCTAATGTATGAACAAAATCAAAAATCTCAAAAGCCAATAACCGCTTAAACTGGTAGTTGTCAATACATGTAAACTTAGAGTAAAATATAATAATCTTAAACTTTTTTTTTATCATTTTATAGTTATTTTGTTTACACCAGATGGCTGCATGTAATATAGTCTTAAAATATCCAAAATTGCATAAATTACAACTAAATATAAAAAAATGTAAACTTAATTAAAAGAATATTGTTAGAAGGTACAAAAAAATCCAACAAATAAATATTTAAAATGATTTTTGTGTTTATATAACGAAAAATATTTATATATGTTTTTATTTATAATGATAACCCTTTTACCACAAAAATTGAATAGATGGAAAATGCAGCGAGGGGAAATATTAAAATATGCCGAAATAGAGCAAAAAAGTTAAGAAAAAGACAAAAAAACAAAGACAAATCAAGAAACTGTCCCGAACTTCAAAAAACATGGAGATAAAAAAAATGGAGAACTTACGCATGAAAAAACTTGCAAGTACATAGTAAAAAGAACATTCAAAGATTGAAATTCTAAATTTTTATTAAATTCACACTCTGTGATAGATTAACAATGAATCACAATACGAAAAAAACTATCAAAATAACCAAAAATTATAAAAATCTAATTTTAGTTTTTATTCAAGTGATAAACTTTGTGAAATACCAAAAAATAATACATAAGAAAAAGATTTCTAATGTAAAAATTTTATTATATAATAAGTAAATATAACTGAACAGATTCTTGGTATAAATTTACTTTTTTTTACTTGTTAAGTTTTTCTAAACACAGCCGTAAAATATAGAACCATTTATAAAAAAAACATGTTAAATACGAACACGGTGTATAAACCTAATCGAAAATTTGCAAAGAATGAAAGTGAGAAAAACAAAAGTTACATATACATATAATTACTTCAAATTTACGTAATATATTTTTTTAAGAGCAGATTAAAATTTTACGGGGCAACTAAAAAAGTAATATAGAGCAAGAACAAACAAAATATATACAATTTGATATACTCGATCCAAATAAATACGAGCAAAATTTTAAAACAACAAAAATATATACAAAAACAAAAAAAAAAGATTTATATATCTAAAACAAAAGTTTAACTATCAAAATTAGTTAAACTATCAAAAAAATTGTATACTTTTGCGAACAACGCGACGCCATTTATGCATATAAATGGCGCCTTATAAAATATTTACGACACGTTTAGTCAGTGTTCTGTAAAAGTTGGGTTGAAAAACAACGTTTTTTAATGTTTTAAAGTTTACAATTTTTCATTTGATTCTTGAAATGAAAAAAATCACTGCACAAAAAAGACCACGCCTTATATTCAGGCCTGAAAATTTTTTCGAAGGAAGGCATCACCCCCCTATCCTCCTTGGGTACGCCCCTGATGCATATTTACAAAAAAAGCCAATGTGCATTGCCCATACATAACAGGATTAAGGTATACAAGAACAATAATATTTACGATTCAAACGTTAAAATTCCCTTATCATATTTTTTAGGGCACGAATATATCATAAAAAGCAAGTTATCTATGCATTTTTAGTTTTTATTCTACAAAATTTTGATGTCAAGTTTTTTATAACAGCTGTAGATAAGAATGTCTGTATAAGTAAAAGTAAAAAATAAGATCAACTATGCGGAGGTTTTGTATAAAATGACCGGTAATAAAGTTTAATATATTTTTCGACTTTAAAAGATGTTTTTGTCATTTTTATATAAAAATAATAAAAAACATGAAAGGCGGCGAACAACTCGCCCTTGGGAAAAATTACCAATACTCGCTCAAAAAGAGAAAAAAAAGCGTACCCCAGCTGCGAATTTTAAAAAAAGAAGACAAAAAAAATCAACATTAAAATGACTAATTAGATGAATCAAACTAAAAAAATATGGCGTTAACTCTTTAATTTTTGTTTTACTAGATATAAAAACGAAAAATATTTTTTTTTCACTGAAAACAGAAACATATGCATAAAAGACATATAAAAAAAACTTAAATAGGGAAAGTATTCAAAATCTTCCCTTTCTAAACACAATTTCGTACAAAAAAAAGTTATTCTTTGCCTGTAATTATATTTCCCTCTGTAACTGCTTGTAATCATATGATAAAAATGAAAAAAAAAAAAAAAAAAAATGTGAGTTAACCAAAAAAGAAGAAAACCACAAATAAAATGCATAGCAAAATGATAAAAAAAGTATAAAATATTGTATATATGCGCAAAAAATATGCTGGCAACCAGTAGCGTAACCAAGCAGGGATAGACGGGGGGCGGGTTTACCCCCCCCCCTTTAAAAAATTTTTGACGCCTGGATTTCAGGGGAGGGTCTTTTTTTGTGCAGAGTTTTTTTTTTCTTTGTCAAATAAAAACTAAAAATTATAAAATGAATTTGTTTTAAAAAAAAATTATAATGTTTTAAACGCATAAAAAAATGGTTTTTGGGCATTATTTTTGGCCAAAAAACACTGCTACCCTCTGGCAACAAAAATTCCTGGTTACGCTTCTGCTGCCAACGAAAGAGAGGTGAAAGGGATAGGTTTGAGTTAGGGATAGGGTGTTTATGAAAAATCCTTAAAAATACACTATAATTAAATTTCTTATTGCAGAAGTAAAAAATATGATACAGAAAAATAATATTATGTATTTTATTTATCACCTTTGTAACTGTGCATATTTTTAATCTGAAAAGTCTGGCTTATGTAAATTTTTACAACTTGCCTTTAAGTCGAGGTCTTTTATGCCTAAAAAGCGGTTGTTCGACTATTCGTACCGAGCGATTTGTGTAGCATATTGTCTGTATAAAAAACCTTCCACGTTTTATTGTGCATATATTCGAGAAAAACGATGAAACCACAAAAAAATATTTTTTGAAAAGTACAGTACAGACAAAGTATAAGTAATTCGGTATTTAAGAATATTTTTTTTGTATGAGGACATTTTTGCGGTATTCCTTGTTGTTCGATTGCATAAACTTCCATGTTTCACTAACCTGTATATCAATTTAATTTTCCTGATAAAGTTTTTCATAGTATGAAATATGGTAAGCCATTTTTTCTATAAAACGATTGAACAAGCAGCGTTTATAATTGTTTTGCAAATTGTCAGTATTATGGTATCAACTGGATAACATAATATTATAGTTTTATATTTTACTAAAATCTTTGAAAAAAAAAAGTATAACTGAAAATACATTTGCACAAAAGTAGAATTGTGTTTTGGGTTTTTTTGCTACACAATACATAGCACGTTAAAGTTTCGACTTCATTTTTTTTTATTTTAGATTCTTATCATCTGCCATCTGTAACTTACTATACTCAGGTTAAATGCAACATGTTTTTTACTGTTTTTATTGCTTTATGATGCATTTTTTGTATTTGGCTTTGCAAGTAATATCAGGTAATGAGCTTTTTTATAATCAGAATAAAATCTTTCAACATTATTTTTAAATGAAACTAAGGCGTTTTTTGCACTAGTCCTAAAATGCAATATTTCAAACTATAAATTACTGTTTGGAAAATATTTTAATCAAATGTATCACGCTGGGATCGACTTCTAAGTTATGTAAATATATTTTTTTGGCTGTTTTTTTGGCCAATTACAAGACACTGGAAAGTAAGATAATTATAAAAACTTTATATCGTTATTTATAATTTTTTTGTAAATTTTGGCATGACAAATCTGAAATTTTTTTATATTTTAACATGTGTTTTACTAACAAAAACCCTAAATTCGGTTGTGCAATAATATGCAAGGAAAGTGTAAAGACCTAAAAGGCATCAAGCACAAATGTTAAATGCTGACAATTACAGTTTAAGATTCCATTGGCATCACAAGGCATTTCGAACGACCACGTATAAGTTCTACAAGCTATATCGGGTATATATGCCATTACCAACAAATAAAAACTTTTATTACTATCTTACTGTATATTTACTGCGACTGGTATTTTTGACAAGTAAATTCAAAAACTAGATAATATAAAATTAAATTCAACGTTTTTTTATTTTTAGATTTTGATGTGATATTACTATTTTTTGCGTTTCTTCCAGACAAAGAAAAATTATACATGAATCCATCGTTTTCGATTATGTGCTATACAAGCCAAAACTGTATTTTCTACTTTGACATAATGCAGCCGCCTTTTCTCATTTTTTTAAATTAGTTTTTTTTTCTGTTTTGTGCCACAAGTTGTGTTATTTCTTTTTCAAATACTTGTAAAATAAAAAGCTTATACAACCAGAAGAATATGCGTGGATAGCAAATTGGGTTTTATTTTCTTAATCAAGGTCTGATACAATTAATTTTTTCCTTTTTTATTAAAACTCCAAAATTAATTGTTTATCCAAAACTTCTTGAAAAAATTTATTATATGCACTGTATAAATTTTTTTCGTGTATAAGCAAGCATTTAATCTTGGAGTTTTTTACATGTTGCTGTATACATGCATAAGTAGGGCTTTTTTCTATCAATCATCAAGATAACCTAAAAGTTTTTTATGTACAAAACAAAAGAAAACACATTTTACCTAGCTTCGTGTGAAGCTTTTATTGCTGTTATACAATCTTAGACTTTTATTTTTGCAACTTCTAATTATTTTTCGCATCTTTTAGTATTTATTGCAGTAACATCTTGCCTTTTTATATTGTATTCGTAGTTTTTACTAGCATACTACCTGTAGCTACACAGGTAAAAATTTAGTGATTGTTAAAATCATGTAAGCTATGTTTGTACAAATTTGCGTAATGCCATGCATATTTCTATAGATTGAGCAAAGTTTTGGTAATGAGACGATCGGTAATAGTGGGCAAGCATAATATGTATTTTAGTATGGGATTCGATTAAAAGGCTAATTAAATTGCTTTATAGTGTAGTGTGACAATATGGAAAACCAGCCGTAGTTCATGGTGTATAAAGTTTAATTTAGCGGCGAAATTTTTTCTTACCTTTTTTTTTCTTTTAGCCGCTTTATCATCATTCTCTTTAGTAAAACTTTTTTTTTCTCTTTTTTTTTTCTTTTTCCATAGTATTTGGGTATAAATTATAAATACAAGAAGTATAGAAACAGTTTTGTTAAAATAAAAATTGAAGATTTTATTTATTTCATTTTTTTTTATTATTTTCATTTATTTGTACATCTAAAAATAAACTTTTATTTTTCGTTATTTTTTTTAGAGTATGGTAATATTTTTTGGAATTCTGGATATTTTGGAATAAAAAAATTGAGCCAATCCGGCGTCGTTAAACATTGTTTTTGTGCAACAATTTTTAGTAAAAGCCGTGTAGTTTTCCTTTAAATTGGGGCTAGAGTTTTTGGCTCGGACTTTATGGGGGCTTAAGGTTGATAACCGACAAAACTAATAAAATATATGTAAAAGGTACCTTACGTTGCAATCTTTACACTTCGCCATAAACTTACACTTAACAGAAACCCAATATTGATGTAACCCATACCCTAACATACACTCTCACCCTACATACACTTATGCCTAAATTTAAACATTTACTATATTGTATAGGATTTTTTGATTTTATACTAGGCTGTACAACATTACCATCTAGTTTAAAATTGTGTCGCACATGTTTTTGGTGGTTTTTACCTATTCTGTATATGCTGTCTTTTTACCCCTTAAATCAGGCAAAAAAAATGCCTTTATGGAAGGGAGGAACTAGGTCTTGTCCCAATTTATAAATGAAATAAAATAAAGTCGTTTAGTAACTGTATAACTGCATTACATATAAATTTTTGCAGTAAAACAGACTATTCGCTGTATTTTTAGTATAAATTAAGAAAAAATGCTGAGAATATGTCGGAATACCTGTAATTAGCATATACCAAAACATAAACGAAATAAAAGAGATATCGCGATATTAATTTTTTATACACGGTCAAAACCAATTTGTGTAACACAAAAGATTTAATTTGTGTTTTGTGGAAATATCACCTTACAGTATTAATTGATATTCTAAAGTAACATTAATTTCCGAATTTATATAAGTGGAAATTATACGGTAAAGAAAAAAATATCGTTTTTTGTAACGGTAAAACATCTTTTTAAAATAACATGGGTATTTATATAGTATTAGTTCATGTTTTTTGCTTTTAATTTGTAGTAAACAATTTTATATTTTGTTTTAATCCGGGTGGGAAAATTATCGTATAAAGGGTACAATCCATCTAAAACAGATGGTTGTCATTCTCGGGAAGAGATGAACCAGAGTCATATCCCCTGTAATAAGTAACAAGGGTCAAACTCATGTAAGTGTGCACAAGGAGCAATGCCCCAAAAAAAAAGAATAAAAAATAAAGCAAAAAAAAAAGAAACGGAACGGAAAATACAAAAAGAATAAACTATATTGACTGAAATTAACAACATATACGCATGTAAAACACTTGTTTTTTGGTCATGGAAAAAAAATAACCATTTAACTTAGTGCTGTATTTTTTGCCATTGCACTTCTTTGCGGTTTGATAACAATTTTTTTGTGGTTTTTGTAGCTCATATTATACTGAGTATGCGTACCAGTCACCGATCATAGGGCAGCTTACTTTTGGCCCAACGTACTTTGGCTTTATGCAAGCTTTTATATACCATGGTGTGGCGGACACTTTTACGTGTGTATTACTGCACCTGTCTAGACCAGCTTACGATAAACTGTAGTCTGAAGCTGCTTTAGGTCTAGTCGAACTTTTACAACGTCCTACTAGATGGTGTATGAATATCGTGACTGCATGAAATTAACTGAGCTGCAAGTTTGTGAGTTCTTGATAACTACACTTGGCAGTTATGCTTTAGTTCGTTAGTAATATTTTGTATGGTGATTCAAAGCCTATCGCAAAAATTATCTTTTATTCCCAATCATTCATTTTGTCACCATGAGTCCTACCTAGTCTTTTAACTAATCTTTTACTTGGCCTGCTTACGTAAAAATCGAAATTTGTTATAAACGTTGGGAGGAAAAAAATAAAAACTTGCAAGGCTTTTTAAGATCCCCTGTCTTAAACTTATTACTATGTCACACAGATATATGTGTTTTTAAGTTGACACACTGGCTGTTTACACAGCGCCTGTTGACCCTGTCACGCTTATCGGACATATATGTCCCATAAAAAAGTGGGTCTAACAAATTTATGGGACATATATGTCCCATAAAAAAGAGGTTCTAAAAAATTATGGGACATATATGTCCCATAAAAAAAGGGGTCTAAAAAATTTATGGGACACATATGTCCCATAAAAAAGGGGTCTAAAAAATTTTTGGGACATATATTTCCCATAAAAAAAGGGGTCTAAAAAATTTATGGGACATATATGACCCATAAAAAAGGGGGTCTAAAAAATTTATGGG
>JAQFYM010003243.1:0-19368 GCA_034694785.1 Agrenia bidenticulata | reverse complement strand
TATTTCATCATAAACCGTAATCACCATTGTTTGCAACGCCGTTTTATTTTTATACAAGCTTTTCAGTGAATTGTATTCTGATCCCTATCTTGTGGTACATAGTAGCTTTAAACTGCATTTATTATCAAAATTCTGCTGTATTTTTGCAAAACGGGCACTTAATGCAGTAAATTTTTTTATTTCCTTCACAAAGAAAACAGATTTGGTAAGAATATCACAGATTGTTTTCATTTTACATATATCTGATACTAGAAGGTTAATGGTATGAGCAAAACGAGAATAGTGATATGTAGTAGGAAATTCTTCTTCAATTTTTCTAACGGTTTTTAACATATTAGAGGCATTATCAGTGATAACCCCCAATATTTTTGTTTCACCAATGGATCTCATAATATCAGAAATATGTACAAAAAATAGATCCCCAGTGTGTCTCACACCCTTTTCTTCAATCGACTTATATAATACAGGTGTTGGAGTGGTAACTATAACGTTGGTAATTGATTCATTACGAATATTAGTCCAAGAATCAATTTGTAATGCGACTGTATCAGCTTCATTTATCTTTGTTACTACACTTTTTTTTACAACCTCATATTCAATATCATACAACTCTGTGTAAAGTTTTTTGCGACAACGTAATTTAAATGCTGGTCTTAAGGCTGCAAAGAAATTTTTCCATTCGGTATTTTCAACAATAGAAAGAGGAGTGGTTGTTGAATATATGGCCCTGGAAAATAATTTTTCATATTCAGTTTGTTGTTGAGATGAAACTGTATCAGCAAATGAGTTGTGAGATGCTTTTTTCCATTTTTACTAAAAGTTAATTCTTTTTTTTGCGTGCGATCTTTGCTGGCAAGATTTCTTTAGAGATACTGCATTCTGTGATTTGCGTAGTTGGTTGTAGCATTTTATTAACTTTAACTACATCTGGTGTTATTTTTTCCTCTCGGGATTATAATGGCTGCGTATTAACAATATTTTTTGGTTTTAAAAGCTGGAAATAGACTTCGGAGCCCGACGACATTTATAGGTATGGTTTACCATTCTTGTGGCGTTTCTTACATAATTTGTACTACAGCATTTACATTCGAACACCTCTTTTCTATCTATAAGTTTACAGACATACTCGTTATAGATAGTACTTGTTGGTTTGGTTGCCATTTTAAGGAATAAATAAAGAAATCAAAAAAAAAATACCAAATGGTAATTTCCAAAACACAGGATCGAGAATATTCTCGGGTAATTACCAAAAAAATGAGAATATTCGTATGCCCAAACCTGATTGTAACTACAAAAAAATACAAAATGATCCATTTTTTGTAGTTTTTGCAAATATTAGAAAAAACCCAGCGACTGGATAGACTTACCAATTTATGTTTAATATGCCACATATCATCTGACTACATACGATTTTTATCCGCTCTTTTTTTAGAAAACAAAACAGTGTTTTAATTATTTATACAAAATAAATTTTTTTCATTCTTGGTTTAAAAAAAAGTATTTTTTTAGTAATAATACTACAAAAAAAAATACTTATTGCCAAAAAAACCAAATTGAGACTGCTTCTTTTTTAACTTAATTAATTTTAGCAATAAGTTAATGTATAAAAAGTATTAAAACACTAAAAAAACAAACAAATAAAAACATATATGAAAAAAATATTTTTTTTTTGTAATTTAAGGGTATAAACCAACTGATTTTTTGCAAAATTTGTAAGAAAAAAATATCGGTTATAATTCTTATAAGGTTAGGGCCCAAGCAGAAATACAAAGTAAATTTCTGCATAAAGTATTATGGCAACATACTGAAAACTATACTGGAAGGGTTTTCCTCTATAATTGTTTGCAAAATATGGCTACATTATCCAACACTAGTATTTACTAAGGACCTTGTTACTAATGGCCACTTTAAACACTGAATTTTTTTTGGTTGTTTTCCCTATTTATTTGCTGTTTGTCATTGCGTAATATCGGAACCTTATAAACAAACAAACATTTTGTTTTTTATTTTTGAAAAATAAAAACATGTATTAACGCCTTTTTGGCGTCCTTTGTCGGTTACCCTAATAAGAGTTTCATTTCCCTAGAAATTTACAAAGTTTAATTAAAGGCTTAAAAAATGGTTCTATTGGAAAAAAAACAACATTTATAATTTATATGGTAACGGTGATATCAAAACATCGACAACTGTAAAAAACTTGCCAGCAGGAGAGTTTTTGGGTGTAAGTAAAAACTGCTATATAACAGAAGAACTTACTTAAGAGAAGGAAAGCGTAAACGTTGAGTGTACAGGACAATGTGCTTCCGGTTTACTTTTGTATCGCATACGAATGCGCAAAAATGTGGTTTTTATATGCGCACAATTACCGGGTAAAAAGAAAAAACTTTCAATTTATTTAAGTTTATATATTTTCGTATTGAAAAATACATAAATTAAAATATGAGAATTTACTATATATGTGCGCAAATTATCTCACGCGCGAATTTCTGGTTCAATCACACTTTTTTTGTAAAATTCCGCGTTTTGAGATGCTGATCTGATTTGCGCGCGCGAACTAAAAGAAGAAACACGTGCAGCAAAAAATTATTGCAATAAACATACGTATTTTGTAATTTTTGCTAAGTGGTGCATCTATCACGGGTTTGGTAACCCAGAATCAGGGTGAAAAACCGAATACTAAGTAAAAAGGATTTTTGCATAAAAATGTTGCTATAAGAAGAATTTTTATGTATTCGTGCAGGTAAAGCGTTTTTGGATTTTTTTACTGCGATGAACAGACATTTAATGTAACAATATAGAGAGTATTCAACCTGAGTGTACTAAAAAAAATATTATTAAACATTGTCAAAAATCATCTTTTCTATTTTGTTTTCTTCCCTATGTTTCTTTATGTACCAGACAAACGACCTGGTAATATATATTGTATATTATATAGCTTGTTTTTACTCTTAATAATATATTTTATAATATTAACAAAATATTGTTGTTTTTTGGTCAGTAGTTAGTCTTACTTTTTGTCAGATTTACGTGTAATTCACTGCAAAACTGCGTGGTAATAACAATTTTTGGGCTGTTTGCACTTTCGAAATATCAGCAATGCTTGAATGTAAAAAAAAAGTAAATTTTAATTAAATAAATGTATCAACGACATTTATACATTACTAAAAAAAATTCACTAGGAGAAAACTCGTCTGTCTTGATTGATACAATGTTTTTACGTATTCTTCGGCATGTTAAAGCATGAATACTTTTTCCCGCCAGACCACTTATAGAAAATGGAATACTATTTTTTTATAAAGGTTGTACCCCATTTATATTAAAACAATATTTTTACTATTGTAAAACATTACAATAATATATTATAACAATATATTGTTAGTATATTGTCACAATAAAAAATTATTCGGGGGTCTCTTTACCAGACCCTTATAAAGTGAAAAACCCTGCAGGAATGCCGAAAACTATAGCAAAGAGTGTTTCATAAAGCATTTTGTTTTAGCAGGCTTAGGAATGAATAGAAAAAAAGTTTATCTATAGGGTGTTGTTTAAAACTGTACCGTAGTGATTTTTTACACTACCGAATTTAGTATAGTGCTTATTCCACACAATGAAAACGCAAAATCGTACTAATCGCTATACTGATTTTTCACTATAGTGAAAAAGAAACAGAACATGACCTAAGTCACGATTGTTTCTCCAAAATAATGGCAATTTTCCAATAGTGCCCGTATTTGTATGAAAAATATAGATGTTTTTCATATGATTTTTTTTCCGCGACATTGCCATATCTGTTTTCTATACTTATATTTAAGCGATCTAGTTTTTTCGAAATCTTAGATATGTAAAAATTAAAATATTCTGATATAATTATAGCAATATTTTTTTGTAAAATTTATACTCTCTCATATAGACAGGCCCGTAGGAAAAAGGATGGCGATTCTCAGGCCCTCTTTTTGACAATTTTTTGTAAAAAAAAGATTTTTAATCACAAAAAAAGATAAAACTTTAGAACAAACTTTAAGAAATGCTTATGTATAAGTGTTTTGCAGCTGGTAACCAAAACGTAAAACAGTTGAAACGTAACACAAAGTAAAAAGTTTAGAAAAAAAACGCTTTATTTGTATATTATTTTGTTAAGTACAACCAAAAAAACACAAAAGATTATTGATAAGTACACTTTGCTATTAACCTAAAATGGTATAATACATTTTTGTATTAAAAAAGTTGTTTTACAAAAAGAATATATATAACAAAATGATTTAAAATGAACATTAGCATATGTTGTAAGCATAGCAAAAAACACAGCAACAAAAATTTATCCTGTATAAAAATTCTATTAGTTTAATTTTTTATACAAAGATAAATTTTTTTCTTACTGTAACTACAAGAGAGTAACTTCTGTAAAGTTCGTTTACACTTAGTTTATTAGATAATAATTTGATAAAGCTGCCAGGTTAGTTATATACACAAAGTACTAAAATTTATGTTTAAAAATGACGTCTGTATGTGTAAAAGACAGTGGCCTTCTACTTGATACTAAATAAATTCTTATTGACAGCGACACGTATTCAGCTTTAGTTTTTTCTTATCGTTTTTTTGACCTAAATAGAAATAAAAATCTAATATAGGTGTGTTCATACTAGTACATGTAAAAAATCGTGCGCTTCCTTACAATAGCAGTGGTCTATAGATCAATGGTCGTTATTAATGGTTTCGTTATCTCATGCATAATTAAAAAATAGTAAAAAACATAAAAGAAAAACGAAAATAGAAGTATAGAAAAAATGCTTTTTTACAATTTGTAAAAATTAAAACATAGAATTTTCTTATAGACCGATGCCATTAGACTTTGTTTTTATACATGTGGTTATAGACAAACAATCCCAGTATATATGACAAGGCAACCAATTTTTTTTACAAAAATCATATTGTTTTTTTTTACGTATAGATGTGCAATCAATTGCATACTTCGATTTTATTTTAGCCTTTATAATATTCCTAGTTTAAAAAAGGTACTTTTTGATATATTTAAACTTCTTTGCATTTTTTTAGCGTTTTCGTTTTGTATTATATCTTTTCTTACGTTTTTGTGTAGTTATTATCTTGATGTTTATGAGGCGCATTATATAGGTTTGACGCGTTTCTATAAGTTTAATTTATTATGAACGCATTTATAACAGACTTAGACTTTTTAAAGCAAAAGAAGTTTTTTTTGTAAAAAAAGCAAAAAACATAAAACTTTTTTTGCATAAGATGGCAAAAAATATTTAAAACTAGATTTACCGCAGTTAAATATAAACAAATGTTTGCTGAAAGCATCTTTCTAAACAATACAAACTTATTTTGTAGGTTCGTATAAAGATAAAAAGTAATAAATTGCACATATGCTATATGACTTTGTCGATTTTGTGCGTTCGAGCCTATTTACATAGTCAAGCACTCGTTTTTTTGACTAAGGTAATAAATTGTATACAACCTCACAGTTTTTTTTTTAAATATGGTTTCACATTATTTGTTTTATTTGTTTTTTTTTTTGCATTAACATTATTTTTACAATGAAAGCATATATGAAAGAAGGGCAGGATTTTTGCTGTAATACTCGTTTTCTTTAAAATGCAGTTTTTTAGTTGAGTTGTATACTATCATATAAAAACCTTTTGACTACAAAAACTAGTTATAGAAATACAAAGACTGCCAGTGTTTGCATTTTAATACTGTTTTTTTTATTTATACATCATCCTTGCGTATAATTATATAGGGTTTTCTGCCCATTTGCGTTTTTTTTCAATCAATTGCGACCAAAAAGAGGGGGTAAATAAATATATTACAAAATTCTTTGCAACCATGTTGTTTTTTGTTCAATCAAGTCCGACTTTATGTCAATAAAGTTAGACCTTTTACATCTAGAAAAACGTAGACGGTTAAAAGTACCCAGAAAAATAGACTTTCAAAATAAAAAACTTATTTTTACTTGGGAAATGATAATGAAATGTTTTTTCGGCGCTTCGTAAGGATTTTCGTATATACACACCATTTTTATAAATTAAAAGACAAATTTTGCATGTTTAAGGAGTAAGGATACTGCTGCTTTTAACACAAATTATCTGTTTATACCAATTAATCTAACATTTTCTTGTATTTTTAAGGACGACTTTAATATTATTTAAAAAAAGCACATTTCAGACTCCAGAAACGTCAATTTTTTAGCCAGCTATTGGCGAAAAAATCTTGTTTTAAATATTTACCAGCACATACCCTTATCTTCTCAGACCAAAAATCTCATTTTAAAATGGGCACGCATTTAAAAATCCATGGGGTGCACAGCAAAGGCAATACTATTTAAAGCTACAAAATGCACAAAATTTACTAATCCTCAATTTATACAATTATTTTTGTATATCCTTCAGTTCATACAATAATACTTAAGAAAACACCAATAAATCATTTTTTTTATGGGGTCAACTAAGTTTTTTATTCCAAAATTCTATTGTACTTGACTACTTTTAACCTTATGTGTTTTTCTAGTGGAAATGGGTCTAACTTGATTGACATAAAATCGGACTTGATTGAAAAATAAACCAACATGGTTACAATAAATTTTTTAATGTATTTATTTACCCCTCTTGTTGGTCGCAATTGATTGCAACAAGAACGCATTGATCGGAAAAGCCAATATATAAACGGCTTAAGTAATTTTTCTTTGAAAATGTACAACGAAAGGTATACTGCAATTTATATTCTTAACATATCCATTAATAACTGGTATCCCACAAGAAAGTCATAGTACGACTCATATACAAGATTAAAACGGTTTTTCGTCATAAAAACATTCATTGCTTTGTACATACAAATACACTAATATTAAAATAGTATAAGATTATTTTATTTCTTTAGTAGGAAATAAATATTTTTAAAAACGACAAATTTCAAAAATTAGTCTTTTTTTAATTTTCACAAACAATAGTATTATTTAACTTAATTTTTTAAAATATAATTAAATGCTAAAACACAAAAGAAAAATTATTGCTACGGAACTATGAGCCCGAAAAAAAGTATATTACGGGCGTGTTCATAAAAAAATTACATAGGAATTTACTTAAATTAAGGGGTAAAAATTCCCATAGCTAAAAAAATCAAAAATAATTTTTTTTTATAGTATTTTTTTTTTACCCATCTGAAAAAAATTTTTCCCGTGGTTTTTTTTGCCCAAGGAAAGCTTCCTTGGGCATTTTTTTCCATAGAGAAAATAAAGTCAAAATTTTCTGTGGAATTTTTCCATAGGAAAATTTTTGTGAACACGCCCTATCTCTTTTTTACAAGATAAAAAACATGCATGTATTGTTTATTATTAAACGGGCTAGTATTGTACATAATTTTAAAAAAACTCTATTTTTTTATTTTTTCATGTCCAAAATTTTTTTCTTTGTGGGGGCCTCTATTTTTAAAAAAAATATTTTGGGGGCCCCCTTTAAAAAAAATTAGAGTTTTGGCTACGTGCCCGCATACTAACTAAGATGTCAACACATTCGACTATGTTTTTTTTATTTATTGTTTATTTTTCGCATTTAAACATTCTTTATGTGTTTTTTAAAAAAAATAATAAGAAAATTCTTGCAATTTCATAAAAAAACACCCGATATAGAAATTTAAACAAAAAGCTTTTTATTTACTACTTTTTGCTAAAAAAAAATACTTCAAAAACAAGATCGAGACAAATATATAACTGCCTTTTAAAATAAATACTTTTTTTAACCACAATAGATTTTAAAAATATTTTTTTTTGGTCTGCAACATGATTATAAATGCGTAAAAGCGCAAGGTTAAATTGATTTACATTGAAAGTAAAACTTGCAGTATTAAGAGCGATAAAAAAACTGTTTAAAAGGAAAAGTGAGATCACTTTATGAGGACTGAATTGCAGGAATAATTTTTTTAATTTCTGTTTTATACCTTAACCAAATAAAATGATCTTTTTATTTTGGAAGAAAACAGTAAGAAAACATATGGCGCATAATTTCCCATAATTGTCTTTTTTTATTTTTTTTTCTATAATATTGACAAACCCTATTAGGCATCCCTGCTATGTTAAGTTCTAAGACAACTCGATATGGGCGATTTTTTACTCAGTCGTGTATCTTTTTTGATCTACTTTGTGTTCTATTTGCTATTTAATTAATTCCGGTGTCCAAAACCCCTCATTGGGATAGCCGAACAAAGAAATGCCCCTTATTTGCATTAAGTTGCATTATAAATGCATGGAGTTTTTTTTATGATATAATAAGGGTTTATCTATGCTCTTATGAATCTCTTTGTATCTAAATGCAGAATATTGTATCTAAGATGGAAACCCCTGTATGTTTTATTTCAGTTTCAATGAGTGCCTACAATTATAGTTCGTTATTAAACGGCAAGTTTATAAAATGTCAAACACAACATTTTACCACTATTTATTACAATTATTGTTCCCTTGATGACCTAGCCCGGTTTCATCTGTTGCAGGTAAAAGAGAAAAATGCATGTAAGAGCAAATGCAATAGAAATGCCCACATTTTTTGCAAATACAGCTAAAAAATATATTTTATTGAAATAAATTGTAAAAATATTAATTTTCTTAACTTCTTTTTATATTATCTAGTGATTTATATAATTTAGAGCGGTGTGTAAGCAGTGGTGCTATTCAGGGGGGGGGGGGGGGGGGGGGGTCGGACCCTCCCAGAAAACATAAAAAAGGGTTAAATATTGCCATTTGCGTATAATTAAGTCTCAAAAAAAATTTAGGACCCCCCCCCAGAAAAAAAATTAGAATAACAGCACTGTATGTACGTGATAAATGAAAAGGTATATAATTAAAGGTGTATGTACATATTTTATATGCAATATTAGGTTTTTTTGCATTTAATTTGTATAAAAAATCATTAATTGTTTAAAAAGATTACTTCTTTTTACTGCCCCGTTTAACTCACTATGTCATCATGCGGATACTCTTCTTTCCATACCACATTGCCTATTCCTGTGAGAAAAAAACTAATAAATGCGGCTGACTGGTGCGGAAATAAAAATACATTTGATAATATAACTGAACATAAATAGCCAAACCCACCACTTTTACTTTTACCAAAAAATCTTAATTTCTCAGATATAATAAATAACAACGATATAACGCAAATAATAACACCAAAAAAAGCCATAGAACTCCAATAAAAACTAAACTCCAAATAGCGCAATAATAAGTTTTGAGATATCATGTATATTACCCAATAGCATCCAACAAATATTCTTCTATCATTCCAGTTCCTTTCTTCATCTTCATCTTCGTCTTCACGTTGATATAAATAAAAACCTATTCCGGAAAACAACCCAGCAATGAAAACACCTAAAAACAAATTACACAGATTTGGAACATTTATAATAAACCAATCTGTTGACTTTTCATCTGAATAATTCGCAAGCATGTGATTGTACATTCCAATACCGTTAATAGCAAAGAAAACATCCCACGCTACATGGCTTGCCTTTATGCCTTTTCCCTTTGTTAAAAACCGTGGAAAACTGTCATTTTCCCAGTCACAACAAAATACATACGTTAAAAATTGAATGATTAGTGGAGGTAGTACTAAATAATGTAATATAATGAAGCTATTCCCCTTGTAAGCATACCAGAAAATTATATTTGCGATAATTGCACCATACAAAGTTTTTTTCGAAACTGATACTGATACGTTTGACATTTGATGGGCTGAAATTAATATCTTTTTTATAGTAAATTAAGATTAAATATCAAAATTTCGTGTGTAAATCACTAGTAGAATTTATAATTTTTAAATTAATGGTCTACTGCATTTGATTTACGAGCAAAAGTACGGTTAACTTTAATTATATTCAGAATTAAAAATATAATAGAATGCTCTTACTTTACATCAGATCATATAATGCAAGTTTATACAAAAAAAGACCGCTAAAGTCTTCAAATGGGAAAATTTATCTAAAAAATATGACTATTTTTGTATTTCATATCAGTAGATAAATCATTTCCGACACTTTAATTATGATTAAAGAAAATATTTATTATGATAAAAGAAAATATTAATTTTATCTTTTGTTATTTTTACCAAAGTGTGATATTCCACTTAATAAGTTTAAACCACTCGAAGGCCTAAAGATTAAAGTAAATTTAAATATACAATAGTAACTTTAGAGTCAACAGTTGGTTTTATTATTCAGGAAAAAATCTAGTATTTATATAGACCAGGGGTTCATATCAAAATTCTAAAATTGTGCAAAGATAAGGTTAAAATCAATTGGTTGTGCAAAGGAGGAAAAAGTAAAATAAATTTTATATACTAATAATATATGGGAATGTTCTTCGCATCCCATTTATGGCATTGGAAACCTCGGTGTAGGCAAAGGGTCTAACACTTCGAGTCATAATATTATTTTCATTAGATATTTTCTCGATAAGCCAATAAGGTCAAGTTTAATATGTATATGGCTAGAGTTTACCCCGTTTTCTCGTCTTCTATTTGTTATAATTTTATATATTTGACTTAATCTCGCTCGCATCTGCCTTAATCTTGTATTTATTTATTTATTCTTTCTCTATTTACCGTAAAGTCTCTAAAATAAGCACAGGTGGAATTCACTGTTACCACCCCAATAAGAAAAAAATTGTCTCGATAATAAGAACAAGTAAAAAACGTAAAGAAAAGAGAAAATAAAGAGAATAAATAATACAAAGTATTTAATTAAAAGAATACCAACTTTTTTATGGTATCAATATAATCATCTTCGAGTTCAAGTAAAACACATTATGATGATCGCTATAAAGCTGAAGTTTTCTTTTCGAACATTGCAAGGGTCTCCACTACCTGCTCTTATTGATGACTCCTTCCCTATATGAATTCTTTCCTTGTCATCGAGCCAGAGGACTGTATTAAACCTAGAAAATCCATATTTATGTGCCATATATGAAGTTCTACATAGATATTTTGATTCATTTCCACACATATTTCATTCTGTCTGGATTTTTTAATGTTTTTCTTATAGGTGAGCTCGGACAGTGTGCCATAGAGAATTAGGGGTACTATTAAATATTAAAGTCTCAATAATAAGCACATAATTATTTAACCCTGTGCTTATTATCGGACTTTACGGTATTAGGGTTGTAAAACTTCCGGGTTTTTTTAGCCCCATGGAAATTTTGGAAGTTTACTGGGTAATATTGGAAATTTTATGGAATTTTTGGAAATTTTGAATATTACAAAAAACATTATATTATATAGTCGTTTTGTTTTTATTTTTAATTTTTTTGTTTCCTTTTTGCTTGTTCTTTATTATATTATTTGCTTATCATATGAGCTTAGTTATCATCGTATTCATATTGTCTTTCATTTTCAGTGTTTTTCGCAATATCGTCATCTTCAATCTTGTTCTAAAGATATTTTACTACATTTCTCTAAATGCGCTTCAAATTTTGTAGCATTCCAGATATGAATTTAGCTGAACAGAGCTTACAGTAGGCATTTTTTTCAGTATCGACGGTTACAACGAATTGCAGTATGTATGACTCCCACACTTTAGAAAACTTTCTGACTATATCTATGGGTAACAAAATATCTTTAAATAAATGAAGATGAAAAGCAAAAGATTTCTTTAGCAACGTTATAGAGTTATTTTCAAAAAAAAGAAGGGTTTTTTACGTTTATATAATTTTTTACAACATAAATCTAAGAAATTTGATTTTTTACAAAATATCCACTATAACTAGTTTTGTTAATAACAATTTTATAATTTATTAAGAACTTGACTACACATAATACGATTAATTTGTATAGTTACATATAAAGATTTTGATTTTTTACTATTTTACTTAAGATATATCAACTCCCTCTTTAAAATTAGTTAAAAGGGTAAGAATTACATGATAAAATATAATTTTTTTATATTTCTATTTTTGCCAAAATTTCCAAAATTACCCGAGGTTTTCAAAACTTCCTATTTTACCGTGAAAACTTCCGGGAAGTTTTGAAAATTTCGGAAGTTTTACAACCCTACTATTTATATATAAACACAACAAGGGCACAAATAAACTTGATTTGCACAAATTGTGCACCGATAAGAACCCCTGATATAGAATAATGTAAAATGAAAGATGCATCATTGAATTTTTAAAACACTTGCCATGTCAATTTAGGAATGCATTACAATTTAGTTATTTTTCATTTTAATTAAGCAATCAGATCGGATTTACACAATTAAATGAGGTGGAGGGTTAAAATTCCAAAACCAAGATGGCAAAAATTCAAAAAATCAGATCAGAATGCCAAAAATTATAAAAGAATTAGTTCAAAATTTTGCAAAATTATTAATAAAAAGATTTTAAAGTTTCTCTGATTTTTAAAAAAAAATCACTGCAAATATTATAAGAAACAGCAGTGGCACCGAAAAAATAATGGCCACGGCCATATATGGCCCTATAATATATAGCATTATGGAGGGATAACCTTCCACTATTGCCATATTTTACTTAACCTTTCATGGCCGAAATAATTACCAGTAATTTTCAATTAAAACACGATTATTAGAATAATTATGATTAGTATGTCAAAAACATATAAAAAACGCATATAAATTGTTGAAAGTGGTTGCTATTACTTTTGTAAGTTTTTGCCGTAAAAATCAAATGACGTATTATAATAGCAAATATCAAAAATGTTAATGGAAAGTTATATTATTATAAATTAAAAGTAAATTAATCGGATATATTTTCCCGGACATCTAGTTTATATATATATTATTTTTTTTTTCGAATAATAAAACTTTTGTTGGTGTAATTTATAGCTTTGTTTAGTGGCAAAATCATCTCCCATAATATGGCCATTATGGAGGGAAATCCAACAATACCACACCATAATATGGCCATACCATTTTCGGCACCGCTGAGAAAGAGTAAATATGTTTGGGTCAGTGTTGCCAGATTTGGGGATTTGGAACCGAATTTCATTTTTTTGGTGATTTGAAAGTCAAAAAAAAGCTGGTGATCACCATTTGGTGATTTACCACTTATTTGGTGTTTTCGAAAAATTCACAACTATAGCTAAACTATATCAAAAAAAATTATCATTACTAAATTGATGCTTCATTTATAAGGTTAAAGATACATAAATTAATTCTTTATTAGACCTCATTGTAGCATTGTAGAATTTTAAAGATGTTTCAAGTGCGATCAAGCCATAAATGAGCTGAAGGTAAAACTGGGGATTATTATTTTTATTGATTTTACTTTTAAAACTACAAATATATGATTCACCCTGGAAAGTTTTTATATAGTAAAATTTGGTATATTTATAAAGTTTTTTACAAATAATGTCAAAAATCACACTAGTAAAAAAATTTGCATCCCATTTGACACTTACATATTGAATTTTTTATAACAGATGATTTCAGCATGATTAATCTACATTAAAAACCACGTTTTTGTTATGAAAAAAATCATCGAAAATAAATTCCGAAAACAATGAAATTTATATAATATAACGCCAAAAAATAAAAGTATAGTAAAATTTAAAACAAACGGTTTTTTTAGTTACAAAAATATTTTTTATTATATATTCCCTAACTAAATTTAGACTAAAAATACTTTTTTGAAGTTTTTTAACATAATATGTTATAAGATTACAATAAGTTAAAATTTACCATTTTTTTATATAGTTATGGACATTTATAAGCTCTTAATTTTTTTGGTGTCAATTTGGTGTTTTGAAAAGTTAAATTTGGTGATTTTCTTGCAAAAAAATCTGGCAACACTGGTTTGTGTTGACATAAGGAATTACAATTTTTTGATTTTTTCTATTTTTAGAAGAACATTAATTTTTATTATTATTTTTCGTGGCGACCCAAAATACCTAAACCCAAAACACCTAAAATTTATTAAGGGCGGGAACTTTGCGAGGGAAATTTGCGAGGGAATTTTGCGTGAAAATTTTTCAAAGGAATTCGCAAATGAATTATAAATCTAATACACAGGGTAGAAGAAGTTGATATTTTGTAAAGAAATTTAAGTTGTGTAGACATATAAAAAAAGTACGGGTTTGTTACCAGATATTTGTGGTTTACACGGATTGACTTGTTTTGCAATATAATTGCGTAATAAATATCAAATGAAAAGAAAATATACTGGTTCCTGTAGATAAAAACAGGTTACGTCATGTAATATAATATTTTTTAACTTACATTTGTATGATACTTGTCTCGTATTTTTATGTTAACAAACGGAAGCCATGTTTATCTTATCACCCCATATATTATTTGCATATAAAAGATAAAGTACTAGTGATGGGCCATTGTGTTGGGTTCCAGTATTTGGTATTGGTACCCTGAAAAAAATAAAGGCCATAAAACACTTAGTGTATTATACCTCTTTTATGAATGACTTTTATAGGATCACAAGTGCAAAAAGAGGTATGATTCCAATATATAGAAATTATATATTTACACTAAATAGTAAAGAAATAGGAGAGGTGAAATACTTTAGATGCACAGAAAAAATTGTGAGGCTAGCATAAAAACCCAATCCAATAATGCAATTGAAGTGGGAAGTCAGCATAACCATCCAAATAGCATCAATGAAATATTGAAAATGAAGTTCAGAGAGATTATAAAAGAGATTATAGATTTTTCACAACGACAGACGGCGAACACTATTTACATGTCGGCAATACATTAAACAAGCAATTTTTATGCTTGGGATAGAGATTTAACTGCAGACTCCCCAGTTATGATAACATAGAAACTAACATAAACAGGTAGAAATCTAGCGTAAATGATAACCAAATAGTTTTTAATAACGCAGAATATAGGCCTGAGTTATTTTTTCTCCCTAATTCTGAAACTTTTTTAATGTACTCCAAATTATATGATGACAATAAAATTTTAATAATGGGCGTCGAAAGATATATATCTTGATTTTTAATGAATGATAACAGTAAAATAGTAATGAATGGTACATTTAAGTCCTCATAAAGAGAATTAAAACAACTTTATAGCATACATGGTTGCTTTAATGGGCAATATTCTCCATTTGTCTTACAATTCTATGCAGGAAGAACTGAAGTTAAATATAGTAAGATATTTAGAGTTATCAAAAATCATTTATTTACATATGGCATTATTTTCAATCCTAGGATTATTCAAATAGATTGTGAGATAGCCGTGTATAATGCATTACTGGAAGTATTTCTTGAATCTGATATATAAGGGATGTTTCTTTCATTATGGGCAGGAAATCTGAAGAAAGCTCAGTGGTCTAGGATTAAAAATGTTTATTGTGAAAATCGAAATTTCCGAACATGTGTAGAACTCCTATCCGCGTTACCCTTAGTTCCAGTAAATTAATAGACAACTGCTAGGATTTTTTTCAAAATCTGTGCTTCAATCCGACTTGAGAACAACAGAGCTATTTGAATATATATACCTTAACCAAAACAAAACATGGCCTTTGTTCGAAAGAGAGGTTTGAGGTCACTTTTACGAAATCAGAGGCCGGACAAATAATTATGCAGAGGGTTCGTACTCAAAGCTAAACCGTGCCCTAAACAGAACTAGAGTGTGCATTTCAAATAGCGTTGAAATAGTCCAGGATGTTCATGTTGTGCTTTGAAATCAATCATATGAGAACTTTTAAATGGCTGTGAAAACAAAAAACAAAAAAGAAATTACAGTTTTTAAGACTTTAAACTTTTAAGACTGTGATTAATTATACTAATGGAACTATTAATTTATTTTTCTTTATATACGGCAACAAATTCAATTAAACTACATATATGATAACCGTTTTTTTTCTCTTTTTTTGCATTTACATTTATTTTTTACACGTATCAAATCATTATAACAGATGTTTCGATATAGATACTATATGCAATACTATGCGGAATACACGAATTAAAACCTTTTTTCTATATGTAAGTTTATAATCTTGCTTGTAACTAGAGTTCGATTATTCTGTATGTGTTCACAATCCTTTCCGATGCCGTAAAACTGTTGCTTTTTTTCTACAAAATACGAAAACAAAATTACCGGTAACGCTTCTATGTACAAATTACTAGTATTTTTTTTCAAAGACCAGATAAAAGTACCAAGTAATAGTACTTAGCTTTTAATACCCAAATAATATATAGGTGATAAGATAAGAATGACTTTATTTTTTTTACATAAAAATACTAGACAAGTAACACACAATATTATTTTTACGGAAATTTTATTACAACACTTATTCTATTTTTATCTACAGGAATCATGATATTTTCTTTTCAATCTTTATTTTTGTCGCGGTTATATTGCAAAACAAGGCAATTTGTGTAAAACCACAAAAATCTTTGCAAAAAAACGGTCTTTTTTCATAGAACTACACAAACTACATATCTGAGCAAAATATCAACTTCTTCTACTTCGTTTATTAGATTTATAATTCATTTGTAAATTTCTTTGAAAAAAACACACTTAAAATTCCCTCGCAAAGTTCTCACCCTTAATTAATTTTAGGTGTTTTGGGTTTAGGTGTTTTGGTACTCCACCATTATTTTCAGCAGGATTTATCTTTTGTATAATTAGTCAAGGAAAAAAAAGAGAAAAAAATCCACCCATCATTTTTGTTGATTTGTTTATAAATTTTATTTACATTTGTAATCTGTCGTGTCGGGTAAAGGTGTCATATAGGAGGCTAATTTTAGGTGGGAAAATATGCCCCCAAAATTGGAATAAGAGGAGGAATATATGGGCGGGAAATAGATTTCCAAAGCCAAAGTTAGGAGGGAATGAGTTGATCGGAGGAAAAACATCAATTATCTATATATCTGTGTTCGACTTCGAGCAGAGAGGGGAAATTGGAGGAAAAAGTCAACTAGGAACATACCAAATACGAGAATAATAAATGAAAAAATGAAAGCAAAATGATAAGGATAAAAACCACAAATAGATTAGCCGAAAAGTATATTAAGAAAAAAAAACAAAAAAAAATAGAAACTTACATCGAGACCATTTGGTATCTCTTTACTATTGTTCACAATATAACAGATGAATTTTAATGGAAAATTATAGAATAAATTTTTGAATACTATAATTTTTTGTCGCAAAGTATAAATATATTTCCATATTGTTAAAAAGGATAATGTGTAACAAGGTATAACCAGGGATACCGAACCCGTAATGGCACTACTGCCATAATGACCATATATGGTATGGCCATTATGGGCGGAAATTATTTACAAATTATTTCCATATATTTTACGAAATTTACAGTGTTTTTTCTTAATATTTTTACGAGATTGTGCCATTTTACGCATATTGCACATAGAAAATCCTTTTAAAGTTGTTTAACATCTATATTTTTGATTTTTTAAGAAAAAACGCAATTTAATTACGTTATTGCATTTGTGCCCAGAACAATCTTAAGCATTAAAACAGCTTTTTGTTTATCGCAAGGATTACCATATAATTAAAAACGCTGCAAAATAATTATACTTAAAACATAGAAAAAACTTCGTTTTAGTAATGGGAAACAATATATAAAAAAACCAACCCATTATTTTATGGCTGATGTAGGCAGCCAGACTGCACCCCTAGATTTTTTTGGGGGGCTCAATCCTATCTGTAATTTTTTTGTATATTTGCCATATATTTGCCATAATGGCCGTTATGGGCGGGATCGAAAAAAAAATCCCGCCCATACTTCCATACCATTTTTGGTATCCCTAAGGTATAAGAAAAATTAACTTATTCTTGTATGTTATATTAAGATAAAAGTGCTTAAAATAGACTAGTCTTTAGTATATATTAGATTTTCAAACTGTAATCTTCAGGAAAAAAAAGAATATTTTGTATTTTTATTTTGACTCTTTAGCAAAATTAACATTTATTGTGTAAACTACTTTTTATATATTCTAATTATATAAACTTAAATTCGGTTGCTTTATTTTGTGTTCTGTTAAAACTAATGAATACGGGGAAGCAAGAATGCAGTTAAAAATGCCAAGAGTGCGCTTCGATATCTTGCAGCTTTAAACAATAGCATTTATGTATATTTTATTTTCTGATGAAAACTAACATGAATTTAAAATCGCAAAAAACGTATTATTTGCGATTTATGGGTAGAAAGCATAGAGACTTAGCATAAGTAATTGCTACCAGTCTTTTACAAAACAAATCTAGAAGAAGTGACTAGCATCCAGTAAACACAAACAGTCAACTACAAAAAATGTCGTTTTGCGTATTTTAGGCCGTTTTTGGCTACAAAAAATGCTTTCGGTTTTTAATTATAATTTAAGAGACCTTTTAAAGTATTTACAAGTCTATAAAGGCCAAATGAATTTAGAGAATCTATTATGTTAGTCCCTAATGGTTTCAAACAAATTAAATTTTGATTTATATGCACGGGTGTAATTAATTATGTAAATTGGTTTGTATTAGTGTAATAAATTTATATCCTTGGTTTGCAGTAATTTTTTTAATTTCCGTATTAGTATTTATTGTCCATATTAAGTAAAACATAATCTCATTATAAAAAAAACATGTTTTTGGCTTTGATTTTTTACTTTTTAAATCATACACAAAAAATGTTATTTTATATGTAAAATATACGAAAAAAGTTTTGATAGATATTAATAGAGAAAATACCGGTTTTCATTATAAATTTTTATTGATTTTTATCTTATTATATATTTGCGATCATGTATGATTGCAGCATAAAATAATCTTAGCAAAGTAAGCAACCTATTAAAACATGAAAAAACAATAAATCACAATAAAATAAAGTTTTTTAATACATCTCTAATTGGCAATTTTTATGATGGAAGATACGCTTACCAGCGCAACTTTCAAATGGGTTTGTTTTTTATTTACGACGAAAAGAAAAGTATCTATCTCATATAGTTCATACACAATAAAATCGCGGTTTTATCATATATTTTTTCACGAATATAAGTTTTGAAGCCATATTTTTATGATAAGTCACATCTGCTGTTTCTTTGTAATGTAACAGTCAACAGTGTGTGACAACAAAATTAAGAGTGCAAATTTGTTCACAAAGCCTTTTAATATTTTCAACACAAAAAAAAAAAAATATATGCGCCTATATAATAGTTATATTTTTTTTTCTTGGGAAAAGTTTTTAATAGTCTAATATTTTGTACAATTTTAACATTACAGTAAAAAACGTATAGATAATTTCAATTTTTTTCATATTATTTTAATTTACCCTAAAATTGTATTTGCCACAAAATATTAACATAATTAAAAAATTGACGTTAACAAAGGAGTTATATGCTATAATTTCGCTCACTTTTAATTTGGCATAAAATAAGTTTTTTTTTTGTTTTT
>JAQFYM010003242.1:0-19368 GCA_034694785.1 Agrenia bidenticulata | reverse complement strand
ATTAAAAAAAAAATTAAAAAATACATGCATATTTTTTTTTGTTGACATCGTATTTATGCTCTTTTACACGTACTTTTCGTAAATCATTATGTGATTAGCTTAATACTCCGGTGAAATCTTTACTTTATCTATAAGGTTATGAACGTTTATAGTAATAAAGCATATTCCGCTTCTTTTTAATGTATTTTTTTTTAATTTTGAATGGGATAGAGTATTCTTCGGAAAGTTTTTATGGGTTTTATTTTGGGGAAGAAAGCATTAAAATAAATAAAATAATTGAAAATTAAATGCTAATTTTCGTTGTTGACGTCGTTTTTATGCTCTTGCACACTTACTTTTTTAGATCATTATGTGATTATCTATAATACCCAGGGGGAATTTTTATTTTATTAATGGGTATATACATACATTTTAAGTAAACATAACATAATATGCAACTCTAAAATGTATTAGTTTTTAATTTTGAATGGGATGGTGTATTTTCCAGGAAGTTTTGCTGAATTTTATTTTTAGGAAGATACATGAAAATAAAAAAAAAATTAAAAAAATAAATTCTTAATTAATGTTGTTGACGTCGTTTTTATGCGTTTTTACACTTACTTTTTTTAATCATTATGTGATTATCTATATTACCCCGGGGGGATTTTTATTTTATTAATGGGTATATTTATACGTTTAGAGTATAAAAAACATTTTTTGCTCCTTGCAAATGTATTAGTTTGCAATTTTAAATGGGGGAAGCATTTTCCAAGGAGTTTATTGGAGTTTTATGGATTTTATTTTGGGGAAGATAGCATGAAATCACGAAAAAACAAAAAAATAAATGCTTTTTTTATGTTAATAACGTCTTATTTATGCTTCTATACACTTACTGTAATTCAGTATTATGTGATTATCTATAATACCCCAAGGGTTTTTTATTTTATTAATGGGTATATTTATACGTTTAAAGTAAACAAAACATGTTCTGCACCTTTATGATGTATGCTTTATGTTTAATGCTATATGCTGTATGATGAATGCTGCATATTGATTTATTTTAAACGAAATGGAACATTTTTTAAAAGATTTTTTTTTTGGATTCTTGTTTTTCAATATTGTAAAGAGAGCATGGAAAAAAAAATAAATTAAAATTTTTGTTGATGTTGTCTACCTGCTCGTTTATTATTACTTTTCTAAATATCGTGCGATTAAGAGTATACAAAGGAAAAAAAAATATTATTTAAGTGGTTATTTATTGTTTTATATGAATTGAAAATATACTCATTTGCGTGAGTACCTTTACGGCATTTCGGCATTTATAAATGGCACATAAGTGTGTTTTTCCATCAATCCGGCATTATAACAATGGCACATATATCTGTTTTTCGTTAATCTGACAAAAAAACGCACATATATATGTTTTCCGCCAATTCGGCATGCACAAAATCACGCATATATGTAGTTTCTGCCAATCAGACATTAAAATTCGCACTTATATGTGCTGGTAGCATATCCGGCAGTAAAGAATCGCACATATATGTATTTTCCGCCTATCTACAATAAAATCGCACATAATTGTAAATTTCGGTAATACAAAATAAAAAATTACTGCACATACATGTGTGGTTTTACTTAATGCAACATAAAAAAACACGCACATATATGTTTTCAGCCGATCTGTCATTAAAAATTCTTACATATATGTGTTTTGTCGTCTCTAAGGGTTAAAACCGGTTTTCGTTTTATAAAGAACTAAACGCAGTACTATAACTTTTTACAAATGTCAGTTTTTTATGTTTTTTTAAATATTAGAATAAAGTAATTAATTTTATTGCAATTAATTTTCGTCAAGATTTATGCAACAAAAAAAGGATGGATACAAACTCTTGATATATAATCTGCACGTCTTTTCTATAAAAAATTTCTTGATGCATTCCATATGGGCGACATTGATAGCAATAAAGTACAGGAATGAAAAATAAACAGAATTAATTGCGCATTATCAATAATACAAACCGTAAATGAACAACAGTTTTATATACTAGTTGCATTTAAAAAAAAACAGTAACAACTGAAAAAAGCATATTATTAATTTTTTTATCAGAAATCGTATAATATAGTTAACTGGGGCATTATCGTTAAACTAAGTATACTTTATGACTCTATTTTGTGTAGTTTAAAGCATTTGCTTCAAATCTAACGTGGGAAAATATAAGCGTTATTATTTACTACAAAAACTTACAAAGATTTATTATTATAACATGTCAAAAACATATAAATACAAACACCAATTTTATTTACCACAAAAAGTAAATGTAATTAAAACTTCTATGTAAATACCGCAAAATTTTTATTTGTATCAGTTTTTGTTTGGTATTTTCTGTCTTATGATAACTTATATAAAAACAGATTTTACACGACAAAAAAAAATGAAAAAAATATGGCGTTTGTATATAAAGAAAACTATATCTGTAAAAAATTTAAAATTGCGTTGCTTTTTTTGCTAAATTTCTATATTCCGAATATAATTTTGTATAGAGATTTAAAAAATATTTTTCTTATTGAAAAGGTAACAATTTTTTTTGTCAAAACATGTCTAAAAAAACCTTCGAAAATCTGATACGCACGAATTTTATACTAGACCTTGTATGCAAATTTTACTTGTTGTCTAAAGACGCGCATAAGGCACATATTCTTATATAGAACATATTATAATTCTTTTTTTTGCTGCATTACTGTTGTGAAAAAGTAAAAAAAGGTTAGGTCAAACATTTTATAAAACACAATCAATAAAGGTATATGTGCCGAAGTACGAATTGGTCGCAAAATAATATTAAAAAAAGTCTATGTCGTTTTAAAAACATGATTAAATATGATATCTGAAAAAATATGGGTATAAGCAATACAAAAGCTGTAATTTTAAAAGTATCGTCTTGTAAAGATAAAGGTAGTTAAACTGTTTATATAAATGTTTATTATAAAAACAAAAACATCGAAAAGCACTAAATTCATGCCATGTGGGTTTGAAAAAAATAAATAAATTTGTATTTTACAAAACAAAAAATACACATGAGCAGGCCATGTTCTAAAAGGAAAGGCAACAATTTTGCAAGCGCAAAAAACGATATATCCGTGTACTTTTTTTTATTTGCCTTTTAGAATCAAGGCATGTTGAAAAAAGTTTGTTGTATAATCAAATAGAAAAAGCTTACTAGATAGACAAGATGTGTTCCTTGTAAGCTATACATGTAAATACCTTTTGTTAGGAGTCTGAATATGATGTATCAAACAGTAAAATATTTTTGGCTATTATAAAATTTAATTTACGCCCTATCGTGCACTTCAACACATTACAATATTTTTAAGCTTAATAAACGGTACACAATGCTTTTTCGAACTTGCGTATAAGGTACAAAAAGATCCTCTAGCATTTTTTTTGCCGATAAAGATAAGAAAAGTATAATGATATTCTTAAAACAACGTTATAGGGTTCATCTAACAATTAACAACACATATTAATCCTATATTGGTTAGGGATAACGGAAAAAGAGCATATTGGTTTAAGTTATATTTTAAATTTAATTAATCGTAAAAAGAAAAAATACTTTAATAACAAACATTGTCTAGCTTTTTTTTAACTGGTTTTTTAGGTTTTCTAAGTATCTGATTAGTTTTTTTTTGTACAAAAAGGCCCTATGAATACACTTTTGGCAAGTTCAATTTTTTTTTTCAGCGTACGTTCATATTTACGCGCAATACTGACATTGACAGCGGTAAAAATAGTGTTTTTATGCGCATAATCTTTTTCTACTATATTTAAAAATTTGAAGCAGTTAAGACCTAGGATTACTCAACGCTTTGTAATGTTGCTTAATGCTACAAAAACAACTTAAAACGTTGTTTTTATATTTTTATGTTCTTTTTAACCATTTTTAGCAAATTCAGTATAGTTGTTAGTATTATGCCATGCTATAAGGTTCGCTTCAGCATACGCGCGTTATTCTTCCGCGAAAAGTTTTTTTTTTTTACTTTAATTAACACTTTTCGATATACCCGGGTACCCGGACATGGTTTGAGTGATAAGCAGAAATAGGCTTGAAATCTAATATAAAACTAAAAAATATCATAGGACATATCAATTTGCATGTAAAATAATATATTCACAAGCGTTTACACAAAGAAGTTTTACATAATGAGCGATTATAGAAAGTATGTATCTTTAAGTGATAAATTACTGAATTTAGTCGAGATTTGCGCATAAACCCTTTTAAATGCGAACTCGGCCGGAAAACATATAAAAAACGTTTTAGTACACAACGCACATTTTTATTACTTTTTTACTTTATTGAAATATTACATGGAAAAAATAAATAAAAAAAAATACAAGAAACGAATTTAATTATCCCCTGAAATATATTCTTTTTAAAAGACAAAAGCATGAAAAAATTAATTAAATGTTCTAAAAGACTTCATATATGACCAGGTCTCTTAAAATTTACCTTGTTACTTTTATATATTTTACCCAAATTTATAAAAAAAAAGAATTTAAAAAAATTAGTTTTGGGAATTTTATATTTTATTACCTCAAAACAAAAATAGAATAAAAAAAATGTGATAATTTTTGTTTTCTTTCTAAAAAATTTTGTATTCAAGTAATTCTTTATTGCAGTTTACAAAAAAAGCTATCTAGTTTTTTATATTTAAAAGTACAGCTTTGTGGTTGTATTTTCTGCTATCCGTATTATTTCACCAGAACAATAAAAATATGATAATCGCGACATGCATACATATTTTTTCAAAGAAAAAATAAAGATTTCTAATTATACGACACTGAGTAAATAAATATATTTGCAATTATGCCTATAAAATCAACTGCTTATTTACAAAAAAATGTATTGATTATGCAAGTATAAGCTAAAATTTTGCTAAATTTGCATACATATCAACATTCTATTTGTTAAACGACACCTAAACAAGCAGAGTTCTACTCTATATCTAGTATAAAAAATAAATAATCTACAAAAAGACAAAGTAAATTTGCACTAAGTTTATTTTTCTAACACGCATAGACCTTTATTTATATCGTATTGAAAAGTACGCCTCAAAGGCTAGTTTTTTTGCATTCCTTAGGAAAGTACTACGATTTATGACATATTTATTTTTTTTATAAAGTAAAAAGATCTTTAATAAATTTTGAAGCCGGATAGATGTGCTGAGATACGTATGAAATATTTTTTTTTGTGTTATGCTATGTTGTATTTTTTCTGTATTTTCATTTTTATTTTAGCAAGTTAAAAGCGTATAAATAGCATCTAAGTAGTGTATGATAACATAATAGTTATAATTATGTATGCAACATTTACGCATTATATAATACGCGCAGTGCGTTTTGATGTATTGTATTCATTTTTTAAGTTCGTTTTCAACAGTAGGGTTTTTTTTATCCATTTTGTACATAGTCATATGTATGGCTTGCTATTGCATTTACTTGCACGTTCTGATATAAAAATGCGAAATTTCCCTTTTTTTATTCGGTTGTCATTTCTCGGGGAGGGTTTTACCCTGGGGACAAGTTTTGCACTTATATATATCCACGGGGAAATACAATATGACTAATATACAAAATAAACATGAGTATGATCATTTCAGTTATTTTTTTCCCTTTTAAAATAGTGAATTCTGTAATAAGAAAATAACCGCTTTTCAAACGATTACTATGCAATTTTTTGGATTAATATTTTACGGTATAAATGTTTTTGATTCCACCAACTAACTAGCCATGGTAATCAATAGTCGTGTAACCAGCAACACGCCAAAAGTATAACAAATGCATATTTATAGTTCAAAATATGCAAAGTATAAAAAATAAATTTTTATGATAAAACTAGTATATATATACAAAAAAAATGTATACTTTTTTGTAATATTTTTGACAAAAAATAGAAATGTACCTAACATTTTTTAATGTTTTTCTATGTCGTGAACGTAATATGAGCATCTATTGCTCATGATATTAGCCTCGGGTGGCAATAACGCCTGCGCAGGCACCAAAATTCAGAACATTGATTTTATATACAAAAACAAAAACGCGTGGTGTCGTGTTTTTATTTTTAGACTAGACTCTCAAACATATATTTATTTTTCGTTTTTTATAAACTTCAATAAATTTAATCCATCAAAAAAAAATATTCAAGTTAAAAACTCTGGTATTGCATGTTTTAGTAATAAAAAAATAATTAGAAATATGCACCTTTGGTAGCAAAAACGACAAAAAAATCTTTTAAATCTTTATCTCATAATTAAACTTTTTTTGTGACAAAAAAGTAATCGATTCATGTTCTTTAAAGGTTATTTATTTATCTCTGTGTAAGACCCCGGGCCCTGGTTTTTCCCCCAAAATAAAAAATACATACTTTTTCTACAATTACTTAAAGCCCGAGGCCCCGAAGCTCGAAAATGGCAACTCAAGTTATTTATAATTAAAAACATTTTTTTTTTATTAAATGCAAATTGTGCTTGCTTAAACATTCTTTTATTCTATATTCTTATGCATATATATAATTAAAATAATATAATCTGGGTTATGCAAATTATTTGAAAAAAAAATATATAATTTATGATAAAGGCGTGTCCAGGATAGAACATATAAGTATTTGTTTTTTACATATATTTTATAAAATAAATACCAATTAAACTTTACTTGTATGTAAATTTATGGGACATTGTTTTGAAAGTCTTTTGTTTGATGCCTTTTTAACTCTTGCAATGAATTATTTAATTTACCTTTACTGTTAGCCGATGATTCTGATGAGTAAGAATCCTTTATATATTCGACAGTTTTAAAAATAAAATTCAAGAGTTAAACGATACACAGTTCAATGACACATTTCGAATGTCAAAAACTGTTTTTAAGATAATATATATTTATTTATATGCGACACAACCTCATACAATACAGAGCTTTGAGCTAAAGCTGTATATATTTTTGTACAGTATATCACATATCTGCACGTTTCGTCAGATACGGAAATTTTTCGGAATACCAAAATCAACCGTCTGGATATATGTTATTGAAATATATGCTTTTATCTTTGAATTTGCTTCTAAAGAAATGCAGTTCCACAAAACGATGAGTTTACGCGTTTAAGTGACGGTTTTCTGGTATAAAAGAAGAATTAGAAACACTATTCTATCGATCGATGGAACACATGTCCTAATATCACGTCCGCATGTAAATCAAACTCTATACTATAATTATAAAAAATTTTATAGTATCAATTATCTTTGTATTGTTGATAATTTTCAGAAAATAAGGTTTATATCAAATAGCTCTGGTTTCGGTTTTATGATTTGAGAAATTTTCGCCATTCAACATTGTGTACATATTTTGAAAATGTAAATGCTCAGACATTTTATGCTGTAGCAGATGCAGCATTACGAGGATTCAATGGCGTGATTACACAAAGTAACACCCAAAATGATGAACTATTTAGCTTTGAAGGGCAAAGAGTGGTAGTAGAAAATTGTTTCGCCTCACTTAAAAAAAAAAAAGCGTTTTACACATCCTATTATACATGGTGAATGAGACCAATATATAAGAATGTTTGTCGGTGGATGCATTTTACTTTATCTAATAATAAAATATAATTAAAAACTAAAGTAAATTTTTTTATATATTACTAAAGTTTCTTTTTTACATTTTTGTACTATATTATAATAATGTATTTTAAATTAAGAATATTAAATATTTGGTACTTTCATTTATTAATTGTTTTTTTTCATATTAAGAAATTGTAAAATACTATCAAGCTTATTTTCAATTTTATGATTGGATTGCTCAAATTCAATTTTTGTAACAAAAGCTTCTTTTTTAACTTCATCGGATTTAATTTTCCTTATTATCGCACAAAAGCAACATCCTTCAAATTCCTTTTCATCTTAATAGTGGATTCAACTTTAGGAGGGATGATTTTGATAGTATGGGTTGAAAGTTTAATCATATATTTTCTTAGTGTCATTTCGAAATTACTTTCTTCAAGTCATGTTGTGCTGACCCTAGTGTTTGACCCGGCAATAAAACATCGCATTTAATATTTTGCAACCCGTCTTTTTCTGATTTATATTGGTTTTTCTTTTACACACTGTTCCTTCTATTGCTCTCCTTTCTTCTCAACAGAATAGGCTTTCTCATCAACCTCAAAATTTTCTTCAGTGCGCTTCACTTCAACCACACCTATTTCCAAGTTGTTATCAGGCTGTATTTGAAGCTTACCACACAATGTTGAAGCGAAAGCTTCCAATAGATTCAAGAAACTTGCCGTTGATCCGTAAATGCTTTCGTTGGCTTTGTTTTTCTCAAATAATAACGGTAATTCGTTGTATTTTCTTTATGCTATTTGCCCATAGCCTGCTTTTTCATCGATGTGGACAGTTTATCCCATACAATCCTGAGCGGCATTGGTTTATTTTTAGCGACTTTGAATTTTTCGTAGAAGATATTACAGTGTTTTTTTGTTATTAATTCGTTTATAATTCTCTGTCCCAGGTCTATTCTTCCAACATTAATAGGCCAAAAAAATAAGCCAAGTTAAATTATAAATATCAACATATATGTAAAAGCTACCTACAAGAAGCCATGTATGGAAGTTTTACATATATGGAATGTGTATACATATATGCATTTTTTTGGACAGGTTTTTAGGCTAAAATACATATATGTATAAATCTATTATATGTAAAATGCAGAAATCTTTTTTCTGACAACACAAAAGCTTTACAAAAAAATTTTAAAACTACAGAAAGTGTTGCAATAAAATTCAAATCAGAGTTTTACTTCTATAAATATATTTTTTTAGTGTTAAACGGCTTTTTACTCTTTTTAAATTACTTATATGTTAAATCCTGGACCCGCCTTTATTCTGTAAATTTACTTTTTAAGGAGCGTAAAAATAAAATTCAGTAATCAAACTCCACATTGTATTTATAAATTATAGAGAATGTAAAAAGTGTTTGCTATACTAAAGAAAATAGATTATTACAAATTTGCACCAAAGAACGTTTTCAATATAAATATATAAGGTACATATCTGTTATATTGTATACAAATTTCAAATCCTGCCAAAATAAAAACGACTGATCGAAGTAAAAATATATAATAAACTTGCACAAGTTATTATTTTCTGATATGCCGAAATCATTATTAGGGTTCTTATGCTTACGAATGCATTTTAAAGAAGTTATGCTATAAAAAACGCATTAAAAACGAGCAGACAGATAGTTCTACCAACAAAGAAATACAAGACGCTCGCAACGTTAGATATTGCGGTTTTGTTGCAGCAGTGAAACATAACACGTATAGTAAAGGCGTAAACCGTAAATTAATATATCAGATTAATAACTAGGGCAACCCAAATTTGCAAATAAATCCGCAATTTGTTGTCAGTAAAAGAAAAAAAAAATTGTAAATGCAAAGTTTGCAAATTTTGCAAAAAAAACGTAACGAGATAAATAACAAAAAATTAAAAAAAAAAAGAAAAAAACAAGAAAAAACATTATTATAAAAAAGTAAAATAAAATTTTTAATAAATGATGTCAAAATATAAAAATAATCATTTTTCTAATGCTTTAAAATGATTTTTTTTTTTTTTTTAAAAAGATCTTTTATTGCTGTCAAAAAAAATTGAAATGATAGTAGGCGAAAATTTATACAGTGGCAAAGTAGCTTCCAAAAAAAGTGCTTAATTTGTTTTACCTAACTGAACATTATAGATATTTGTATCATGAAACAAGTACACCAATTCTATGTTTGGTTTTTTGCAAATTTTTAAATGCATAACGTTTCATTCATTTTTTTGTATATTCAATGCATGTGCTTACAATTCTAAATAAGAATCGAGGATAAATTATCTTTTAAAATATACTACTTTGACACGAAAAATTCTAAGAAGCTAAATTGTCACAAAAAATTCTAAAGAGCTCAATCGTCACAAAAAATTAAATTTACCGTCTTGATAGCTTGTATAATTTTAAAATAATACTTTCTTTTTTCTTCATTTTTGTGGCGTTCCAAAAATCAAAAGTTTAATATAAAACACAAGAATTGACAAAAATGGCATTTGCAATCGCAACATTTGCAAAAGTTGTATTTTTTTTGCCCTTATAATAACATTTTAAAAATTTTGCATTCTATAAAATTAAAAAAATAAACATGTAACAAAGAAAGTGTAATAAAAATAACATTCAAAATATTTTTCACAAGGTATAAGTTCCATATAGTTAACTACAAGGCCAATTTGAAAAACAACTATGGGGTAGATAAGTATTGTATTTTAAATATAAGTCCATTACGCTGGATATTACAAATATTCAAAGTTGTTTGCTGACCAATTATGCACAACTATTATGATTTATGGCAGAAAAAAAAATCATTTTGTGTAAAAATATCCCTAATTATATAAAAATATGAAAATATGATTTTTGGGAAAAAAACTTGTAAAATTATTTATTTTTAACGTCCTGTATATGACGTAACTATATGCAAATGACTTTTTTTTACTGTTTTCGTCTTGCATTTGTTTCTAGTATATATAGTAATTACGTTTAAAAGTATGAAAAAGACGATGTAATATTAACTATCATTAAAATAAAAACAAAAGAATTCTTGCAGCGGTTTGCCTTTCATATATTTTTTGTCATAAAATATATTTATTGCGGTTATGTCCATGTTAAAAAATAAAAACTAAACTTGGAACATACATTACAAGCGATTATATTGCATAGATCGACAAGAAAGATAAGAATACAACACTACAAAAATGATCAATAAAAAATGCACAGTTTACAAAAATAAGCAACAGTAATGCTTCTTTTTTTATCGGTCTTCAGAAATATAAAAAGGCTGATTACAGACCTGGGTAATACGAACTCTAAAAAATGTGTAAAAATGCAGTTTGAGTTTTTTTTAAGTTGATGAAAAACTGTTAAAAATCCCGAAAAACCCTGCCAATTCGACCTGTTCTCCGGGGGTTCAAAACTTTTATATTTTAACCCTTACTTGTGTAACCTGGGTGCCCGGTATATATTCCCGGTTTTAGATTAATTTCGCAAAAGTTCTTTTTAACTTTTTTTTAAGAGATTAGTATAAAAAGTATAGAGTTTAACCTTTTAAGGTCTATTTTGTGTCAAAAAAGTATTTTTAACTAAAATTTGTTCAAAAACGCATAAAAGATACAATTTTATATATGTGTGCAAATATTTAAAGTATAGTAAAAACAAGTTAAATTTAGCCTAAATTATTTTGAAATATGAAATATACCCTTAAAAATAATATAAAAAAATAGGTTTTTTATGCTATTTATGTCTTACTTTTTAGCAATTATATGTGTAGTAAACTTTTCCAACGATACATTTTTTAGTTTAATACAAAATTTGAGCGTTCGAAAACGACCCGGGTTTGCCGGTGTTACCAATGTATACAAAACCTCGCCTTTTTGTGTATTATCTGAAGCAAAAGGAATGATAAATCTGTATTTATCCCACTTTAAACTTATAAATGCTTGATAAAATCTTTTAGTATAAAAATGCAAAAAAAAGTAATAAATTTTTATTATTACAAAAGTTAAATCTATTTGTAAAAATGTCTTAATACTTATTGTTTTTTTATAAAAACATTGAATTTATTAGCATGTGTTTATTTTTTTTCAAGTAAATAATATCAAAACGTGAATATTTTTTTGCTATATAGGGCAGTTTAAGACTATGGCCGACTGTAGCAAAGGGGCAAAAAATATAATATAACACGGCAGCGTACAAATTTGATTGATATTAAAGAGGAATTAAAAAGAAGACATTATATATTATTTAAATGCGACAATCTTAAAATTACGATTTTATCCAAATTAACGACATAATATTGGCCCACTTTTTATACAAACAACTATGGCGTCTATTTATTGTGTAAAAAACGTGTTACCACAGCTTACACTCCTGATCCGCTCAATTTTATGCGGCAAAAGAGCTTGAAAATGCCAATTGTGTTTAAAAAACAGCAATTTTGTATCAATGCCACATTTTTGTTTTTATATATTAAAACAACATCTAATATATTACTAAAAACTCTTTTGAAAAACAAATTGTCGCGTAAAAAACTTCTGATTATGTTAAAAAAGCTTTAAATATGACTTAACTCAAAAAAGTTTTATTTGTTGTGAAGTAATGTTAGATGTCGTTCTGGTTTGTTAAATTGTCGCAACCCTTTAGATATGCTACTATTTGCAATCAGTTTTTTGTACGGCAACTTTGTCCAAGCCCCAAATAAGGTACTATAAAATACAGTTTTTTCGCAACTTGTCAGATTTTCATTTTTTCAATGGTCGTTTATGTTGAATAAAAGTAACGCTAAGTATGATTTGGAAGCGCTTACGATTTAAATACACTTTTTTGGGTGTAAAATCATGGTGGTTATAGCCGACTTGCACAGCAAACAATAAACGGAATCCCGCACAGCCCTGCCATCTGATATATCATAATACATGTAAGATACAGAAAACACTTATAAACCTTTAAATTGCGCTATACGGTAAAAGATTATGATTTAAATGTCACAAACGCAGAAAACTGGGCGTTTTCGTGTATACGCCTTCGGAAAAATCCCCTTTTATCCCCGGTTTTTTTGCCACTGTGAGACGGCTTTTAATACTTGTTATATTATACTTTACTTAACATTTCAGTCATACAATTTTTGTTGTACTATGCAAATATAGTGCTGCGCTACATAACTGGTGTTTAACAGCAAGCATGTAAAGTTTTCTGTTTAGAAAAGAAAAGAAAATATGTTTAATTGACAAATTCATCTAAAGTTTACCAAAAATACTTAATGTTTGTTTTGTTTTCGTATTATCACATAATTTTTTTACGATACTTTATATGGAACCTTTATTGCTACATTATGTTTATGTTGTTGAATATATAAAATAGCTATCTGCGCAGAAGCGTTTTTTTACGTCTGTAAAAAACAAAAAATATATTTAATGTTTTAGTCAAAGTTTGAAACGATAGTCTACTTTTTATAGGTAGCAATAGGCCAAATAGTTAACACTTGCGTTTGTATGCCGCAATAAGGCGTGTTATTGTATATTTATTTATGTTATTTTAACATGATGCGACACAAGGTGGACAAAAAATTCAGAAGAGAAAACATTGATAAAAAGTGTTCCTAACTACTCAATGGTTTTTTTGGAATTTAAATACAATTTATATATAAAAAAAGTAGAAATGAAATTTTTTACAGTAATTTATTTCAAAAAATTGCAAATAAGTTATACAAATTTACAAATAGACTATGAAACCAAAAACAAGTTATCAATATTGAGATCGAAAAAAAGTTTAATAAAAAATGTAAAATAGATTCCTTTACTATATCGTTTAACTATGGTGCAAAAAGAATAATAACTTGATCTATTCCGGATTATTTCCGGAAAAACGAGAAAATATTTTTTACCTGGAATTACACAGTTTTTTGAATTTTCGAATACACTAGTTGTTTTCAATCATCAAAGAGGTTTTTTCGTGTAAGCTCATAGTTATTACATACGTTAGGGTATCCTTGTAACATTTGGGTACTTCTTTAGGCAAAGGAATAACAAAATAGCGATGATTTAATATAAATGTATTTATTATATAAAGTAAAAAAGAATAAAATACTGAAAGCTAGCAATATCGTAAAATTGTATTTTGAGTATCTAAAAGATTACAATTTATAATAGTAAAAGTAATGATGTTGCATTTGATAAATGCGAACTCATTTCATATAATATACCTAGAATCAATAAATCTTATACTTATTCGTACAAATATATTTTGTTAAGAATATCATTTTTTTCTGTCTTGTAAGCATGATAGTGTCTTAATTTTAAATTTGCCTTATAGCATCCCCTTAGTTTCTATTACTGGTTTTTAGAAGAATTTAGTAATTTTTTTATTTGGTTCGTAATAGACCGATTGATTCGATACGTGACGATCAAACCAAACAAAGGAATACCCTTTTCCCTGTAAAGAATTATATAAAATAGATTTAAAAATACTTAAAAGTCTTTTAAAGCTTTAAAAGGGCAAAAATTCTTAAAAAATAAAATCTACAATAAATAGTGCGCTATACATTAGGGTCAACAATTGCAACAAAGGTTTTTTAACTTACTATAAGCTGAAATATCAATATATCTACTTTAAAAAATAACAATATTTTTCAAAAAAGCCGTATTGTGTCGATTTTACTATTTTTGTAAACTAACATGAATTTTTCGTTTTTTTGTACCTCTACATACAACAAAAAAAAAATTCTAACAATATTTCGTTTTATATAAAGTTACCAATTTAGTTTAAAAGTTGTTTATCATATGAAAATAATATCTTAAAGCTCGACCATAATTTTTTGTCTACGAAGAAAAGTTATAGTGGCCAAAACGCAATATTGTATTGAAGTACCTCTACATGTGGATGAGAGTTTTTTTAATAAAATTTTATTGATTTTAAAAGGTTTTACCATAAAAAAGCATCAAAGTTTTCTCATTTTTGTGCGAGAATTTTTGGTATACGAAATTAAAAAATACTCTTTTTTATTAATTTCGTATACATGAAAAATTGTATTTTATAGGTTTTGTATTGTAAAGTTTTACCTGTACGTTACAAAAATTGCATTGCAAAATATATTTTATACATACTTATTTTTTATGTATAAAAACATGTTCGTGCAAGAGTTACCGTAAAATAAAAATTGTTCATTTAGTAATTTCTTAACATACAGTATGTTTAATACTGGAAAACCCTATAGACCTACAAATTGAGCTGTATGCACATTTATTTTGTTTTTGGTATAGTTTTTGCTAGTATTATTTTTAATACAAATTAGCATTCAAGACTTCTATATCACATCAAAATGTCTATTGTGGTAAAAAAAATGCCTTTGATAATCCTGAAAATTCCCGCAACAAAATAGTTCATATACATTTATTTTAAAGGCGGAACAGGCGGTATATTAATACATGTTTACGACAATAATGCGTTTTTAATAATAGTTTTGTATTCTTCTATACAAAAAAAAAATTATCTTGTATAAAATACTGTAAATTTGCATTACGTAATTGCTTAATTTTAAGAATTGCCAGGAGAAATAGTAGTGGAAATTTTTTGCAGAATGTCTTTTCATAATTAAGAAGTTGTTACATCAACAAACAGTGCAATATTGCTTCTCTTTTTATTTTGTTTAAAAAAATTTAAGTTTTAAAAAATGATTATATATATTTTTCTAATGGTTTTATTTTACAGATTTTTAATTGGTGATTTTTTAATGTACTTAAATACTTAAAACTTTCCAGTTTTTTTTGTTTTTCTTGCACAGCTTATACAGCATTTAAAGATTTTTTTTATAGAGTTTTGCAAAAATGTTGATAAAACTCTCATTTTTTGTCTTCTAAGTCATCTAATTTTTACGGATACAACCCAGTAAAAAATATTTTTAATTGTGGATCAAATTGGACTATATCTCGCAATTTACATTTCTTGGTTGTTTTTTGCATTAAAATCATGCTTATCGGAACTTTTTGCCTTTTTTTTAGAATTAAAAGAGATTATTTTTTACAGCATATATTAAAAAATATAATTGTTGATTGTTTTTTTTTTTTGGATTTTTTTGAATATTTCCTGCTATAAATCGTTGTTCTTTCGAAGTGTAAGTGCCGGTTAATTTTGCGTATTTAATTCATTGTGAAAAGGATTCGCGGTGTGTTGTTATTGTTAATAATTGTTCTATTTATCAATTTTGCTTAGAATAATATTTATTAATATCGATAAAGCTAGTATAACTTCTTCTAAAAGGCACAAGTAAAAACAAAAAAAGGCGTGTTAACTCAGAATAAATTTTATTATCAATATTTAGTAACTTAATATAGATTAATATTTATAAAGCCCGGATTCTTGCGCGGGTTGTTTTCCCTTGATAAAATTCATACACAAATCAAATCTTGAGCTTAATATTTTGTATTCAGGTGCATTTTTAACAGTTTTATTTGTCGGGGTTTTTTAGGCTAACGTTATTTTTTTTGTAAAATATGCCCAGAACAGGTCCTCTTTTTGTTTTAACGGTTTTCAGTATACTTTATTCTATAGTTTGTTTATTTTCATGGTATTTAATATTGAAGCGACACACTTATCTAGTGACTTATTATTATGTATGTTTTTTTGCAACTTTGAGTTGAAGTATGGATTTGCATGAGTTTTTCTTTTTTGTTTGACGTAAACACTGGTTTATAAGGTAAAACAAAGAAAAAAATTTGAAATATTTTAATTTAGCTAACAATTCATCATAAACTGTAACTTTAGTCGATTTTCCCAGTTTCTTTTGGATCCTGTTTGGTTTTATAGAATTGAGGTATTTAATTGTGGATTGATTATACATTGATTTTACATTTTAATTATTTATTTAGTTCACTATTTCCTCTATCATTATACTTTGACTCCTCTGGTTCGATTCTCCGCATGTTCTAGAGCAAACATACCTCGTTTATTTCTATCAATTGATATGTATTGGTGTTTATTGTCCTTTCTTCTATAAACTCATTATTTGTTTGTTCAATTATATTGCATTTAATTATAGATTTGTATAATGTTTTCGTTAGTGGCGTTCTCGTTAGAGCTGAGTAATTGTAATTATACATGTGTTTTGGTTTCTCAAAATTGCCCATAAACCTTATCGTATTATAATGTTTGATGTTAAATTTCATTTGGTTTGGTTTAGTAATTTACGGATTCATTTTTGTTTCTTACTTTTTTTGGGGTGAAAATTATTATTTGACATTTTGTCCTTTAATCACAATTTGACATTGTTTCGGAATATGTGATTTGACATTTCGTACCATTTGACATTATGTCTTGTTACCAGGTGTAATGAAGAGTATAAGAAACTAAAACGGCTAAAATTTAATATTTTATAGCCAGGCCGTTTTATTTACGGTAAAAAAACAAATCACCTGTATTTCCCGTGCAAAAAGAGGGGTTTTTAGTCAATATATTTACGGGTAAGTACGGATCAAATTTTTGCAATTAGTTAAATACAGTTTTTATATATCAATATTGCATAAAATCCAAATCACTATATATTCATCTTCTTAAAAGAAGAGTTAATTTATCCAGAAGTAAATAATAACTTTTTTAGTAAAAATACATAGATATAAATTATGCATTCTAGGATTCTGTTGTATTTGTAAACAGTGGCGTAGCCAGGATCTTTTTTTGACCAGGGCTAGTCAGTGTTCGTGTACATATTTTGGCTTAAAAACACGATTTAAATTGACAAAATTCATAATAGTTTTTTATAAAAATTTTCAGTTTAAAATTTTTTTATATTAGGTTTTTTTGTCAAAAAAATCTCTGCACAAACAAAGACGTCTATTAAATTCAGCCGCAACTTTTTTCTAGGGTGGGGGCTGGAGCCCCCCCCCCTGCCTCTTGTCTACGCGTGTTTGTAAACAGTGACAAGCACATCTATAAACTCAAGATTATCTAAGTTGCAAAAAAAAGCCAAAGTCAAACTTAAAAAAGTCATGTTTGCTTGACGAAAAATCAATCAATACTTGGAAAGTTTTGCTAAAACGCAACTAGTCCATAATTGTTAGCAAATACTTTGTTCTTATTTAAAGCTTCGCTAAAAGTAAAAATGCTGTAATTTGCTTAATATTAGTCTTAAAAGGGAATTTTTTATGTGTAACTCCAATAATACTACATGAAAAAAAGTATATATAAATCCAGCCTGCATATACTGCTAAGTCGATTATATTTTAAAGTATGTAGTAATATTTTTTTATAAGACAAGGTCGATTAGTATTTTTTTTATAAATTTCTTTTCGAATAATGAAACCTTCTATTTATCTTTGCTGTAATTTTTTGTGGTTACTTTGTCCCTCGTGTTGTTTTTATAATAATATCTCGTTTTAAAAAGCAGTATAAAGTAGCACCCCCTCACTTACAGACGATTTGGTATATGATAATTTTTAAATTTAGGTGGAAAAAAATCATGAAGAATTTATAAAAAAAATGCAAACATGTTATTTTTATTTTGATTTTTTGGATTTTTTTGTATTTCGCTTTTTTTTAGGCATTTGGGTGCACAATTTGACACGCCTAATTAAACATAATAGGAAAATTGCACATTTTGGGAAACTCTTATTTTGGGGGTTTTACTGTACGCAATTTTTAACTGTCAAAACAATATTTTTACTACCAATTAAAAATTATTTACATGTATATTGTTTTATTTACCCTTAAAAAAACCTGATTACGTTTTTCCCGTAAAAAAGGAAATAACTAGTGACACGAATGTACCTTAATCAATTATTTACAACTAAAACCGAAAAACTCGTAAATAAAGAGGCCTGTCTATAGCCCTTAGAATGACAAGAAAAAGAAGAAAAAAATTCTTTAAAATGTTCCAAAAATATAAGACTATATAAATGAGAAATTATATTTCTATGTTATTTTCTCTTATTTCTTTTTATTATTCTTATTATTCTTTAAAAAATGGCATTGACAAATATGGATTGATTGTCTCTATTTTCTGATCGGCGGAGAATTCAGTTCGAATATTTGCCAAAAATCGTCTAAAATGAACGACTATACACTTGTATTTTTCTAGTTTTTTACGTGATTCTTTGAATAATTTATTTAAAATATCTCAAGCATTATCACATGTTTTTATGACATATGTAAATAGAAACTAAATATTAAGGCCATACAAGCATATTTGTTAGAATTTCAAACGCTTTCTATACATTTTTTTGTAAGAATAAATACTCAATTTAATTAGTAAACATAGACCATTGACAAAAATAATGATTTTGAAAACAGATTTTGATAAATAACACAAAAATGGCACTTAAAGATTAAATATACATTATTGTATGATATTTACAGTCGTTTTCTAATTTTCTCACACATCTATTATTGATGCATTTTATGTTATGTAAATTTACCTATTAATTAGGTAAAGGCTGTGAAGGAAGCACTTATACGCATATCTAATTACAGCACTTAAAAACTATTACTCACAACTGTTTTTAAACATATCATCTAATATATATGCACATATATGTGCATCTTAATTTATTGACTCCTTGGAAATGCACATATATGCGCATTTTATATTACCGAAGCCCCTGGAAATACACACATATGTGCACAAATGTTCGAAAGGGTAAAAACTTATAATTTTGTCTATATTCATGGACTTTTTTTCTCCTTTTCTTTTTTTTGTCCAGTTTATAACTTTCTTTGTTCTTTATCTTTTTTTCCTTTTTGTTGATTTATCTTTTTTATACTTTCTTTTTCTTTTTACTTTTT
>JAQFYM010003241.1:0-19371 GCA_034694785.1 Agrenia bidenticulata | reverse complement strand
TATGACACTATAAGCCGTGTGTACGTTTTTATAACCTTTTGCATTTACAAAATTATTTTTATTTAAATTTTTTTATTTTTTAAAATTATTAACAAAATTCTGGTACAAATATCAAAATTGAATAGATAAAAAAATAAGGTAAAATTACAATATAGTGTAACTCTTCAAACATCTTTTTTTACAATCTTATTTTTTTAGAATCCTACGGGGGCTCAGCCCCCCTACAAAAAAAGCTCTGATGTATCTTTTTGCATAAAAAAACTGCATGATTGCGCGGCTGTTATTTCTAATTCTTGCAAAAAGCTTAATTTTAGTTTTCAAATATAACAGATGATTTGTAAAAAGAAAAAAAAAAAAAGATTTTAACTCAAGCAGTGCTTCCATGTTCTAGTCTTCGTTCTAAATCCGGCAGGTTTTTAAAAGTAGACTTTATATCACATACAAGATACTGCTTTCACAAATTTTTGTATGTAGATCTTTTATCATAAGATATAATTCCTTTTTTGAATTTTTGAATAACTTTTCAGTAAGTTAAAACCTTTTTATAAAAGCCTTAAAATACAAATTAAAAACTGTTTGCTTAGTGGACAGTGGCTTAGCTATGGGGATGGGGGGGCAGGTGGGGGCTTTGCACCCCCTTGAAAAAAAAAGTTGCGCCTGAATATAAGGGGGGTCCATTTTTGGGGAGTCAAAATATCCAAAAAATACATTTTCAAGAAATTTGTGTTTTTTCAATTTTCTTAGAAATTTTTCAAAAAAATTAAAATTATATTTTTTAGTCGTGTTAACATATTTATTTTTGTTTGCCCATCCCCTCTGGGTACGCCACTGGTCTGATGCAATATACTTTTTGGTGTAGATTTTAGATAAGTGTCGCATTTTACATAATTTTTAAATTTTAAGGCTATATTATAAAAACTCGAATTTTCTTTTTAGGCATTTATATATATTGTTACTGCTCAAATATTCTTTAACTCTTTGAAAGGTAATTTTGAGTATATTTTATATAACCTTTTTTTATTATATTTTTAGTTTATACGATTCTAAACACCTTTAAACAGTATTTTAACTAAATAAAACATTTAATGAAAAAAAAAATCTAATTAAAATAGCATCAACCCGGGATATTGAATAATTCTCCGGGATACGATTTTAAGTCTTTTTTTCTTAAAATCCCGGTATCCTGTATTTGCAAACCCTAATGCCGATCATATGTAATGTACTTTAGAGATTATCAGAAGGTTTTTACGGGTACTAAATCCAAAAAAAAGTTTTAAAAAATTTTAAGTTACGTAGTTGTTTCTTACAGCAATATCTAAGTAAGTTTCCACCCCATCTTTTTATTATATTGCTTTACTACTGAATGAACAAAATCAATCGTGCTCTAAAAAACAATTTTTAAGTGTTCAATTTTTTTTTGTTTTTAGGGGTTACCGAAAAGAATGTTAAAGTCATAAGGAAGAAAATTAAATTTTTCTCGCCAGTTTCTGTTTAAAACACATTTGTTTTTTGACCAAAATTTTTGAAAGGAAATGATTATATACTTATAACATAAGTTTGTTGAATAACCACAACATTTTAAAAAAAATATTTTTTTGTGCTCGGTTAGTTTTAGTTTGTTAAGATTCTTTTATTTGTATTTTTAAGGTAAACTAGTAACACGTGTGAACTCTTTCTTTAGCGATTATTCCATTGTTAAAATAAACATAATATATCAAAAATACGTATTTTATACTACTATATTATTAAAATACCGACCAATATGCCAGTTGGCTACAAAAAAAAATAAAAAAAAAAATAAAGCACGATTGTTTAATTACAGTAAACATACAATTATAAATTTGACCATTTTTTTGATTTTTTTCTTCTTGTTCTGACCCGACAAGCTTATCTTGAATTTTCACACATGTCTGCCAAAACAAAAGATCTTTGCTGCGCTTAAATTTGACAAAGAATTTTTGCGTATAATCGACAATTAAAGGTTTACGCAGTGAATTTGCTACAATAAAAAAGGTTTATTCCAATACATTTTAACCACCAGAATATTTTACTGAAGATGAATATAAACCATAACTTAAAGTAATTTTTTTACGACAAAAAGCATATTCAGCTATGAAGCGTAACTTTAACTTTTCTGATATCTATGATCATCTTTCGCTAGTTGTTTTTTTATAAAACGTCTAAAAAAATTTTTTTAAAGTAAAAAGTTATTCAAAAAACCATTTTAGATACACGCATTTTTTACAAAGAAATATATATTGTCAATTATACTGTTTTAGTTTTTTTTTTATATTAAGCGCAGTTTGCATTTTGCGTTTTTCGTATGTCGTTCCATTTTTAAGACAACTAAAAGTATGAAAAAAGTGTAACATAATAGCAAAACTTGCCAACTTAGCCAAGATCTAGTTCTATTCATTATTAAAAAAACCATTTTTCTTTTTTTTTATTTAAAATGTTTTATTGTGGTTTTGGACAAGTTTTGTGTCTTATAATTAGGGCGAACCATTTGCTTTTTTTCTATAATAAATTCTTTTTTCTAGTCAAAATGCTTTTTTGTGTTTTTTACAATTTATTCCATATAGCAAAGCTTCTTAAAGTATTTTGAATACAACTCAAAAATATATACAGTCAAATCTCTGAATTTGACACCGAAAATGTAAAAAAAAATTGAAAAGTTTTGTTTTTGTCCATAAACTTTTTTTACCTAAGTATTTTGCCACTTTATACGTAAAAATATGCGCTCTAAATTTACCGTTTATGACGAAAGAACCCAAACTCATATAATGATTTTTATGATTCAGTTGTATAAATTTCTTATAGTGTCTAGGGAATGCGTTCAAGTTAAAGATTACGTTTACTGTATTTTTTGATTCATATTTTTTCTATGATAGTCACATATAGAAGCAGTCAATTTCAGTAGTTTTTTGTAGCAGGGAGTAAAGTGCAAAATTATTTTTATTTCTTATTAAACTTAGTGCTGTATATTAAGTGATATTGTTGTAACCTGCAAAAGAAACTATTTCTATTGCACACAGGTCTATTAAGAAGCCTCTTTTATAATTAACAGCCGGAAGAATAGGCTTGACGGTACCCTTTTTTATTTAATTTTGTACAGACTCGCACCCAGATATGTCAAGTAATACATTAAAGGAATAATTTTCAAATTAGTTTTGTATTAACAGTGCTTCCAAAATGTCGTTTTTGTAAAAAACCCATCATACCCGCTTCGACTTTTGTAAAAAAAAATGCAAAAAGGTACAAAAAAAAACGCATGAAAGAAAAAAAAATAAAAAATTTGCGAGTTAAACCAAAAGAAACTAAAATAAAGGTAAAACAAAAATAATAATAGGAATAAAAACCGAAAACAGAATGATAAAACAAAATGGTTGCATGCATACAATATCATACAATACTAAATAGTTTTTTAGATAATTGTCGGCTATGCATTTGCAACGATTTTTTTTTCGCGTTTAATTTTTTTGTAATTTTTTTGACTTTTCTATTTGTTATTTTTCTTTCACCGTATGCATCCGGTTTGTTTTTGTTTAGTTATCTTTAATTATTTGTAAAAGTTGTATTTTTAAAGTGAAAAAAGTATGTACTGTGTTTTGTAAAACAAGCATAATGTAAATGTACACGAAAAACGTGCATTTTGCCAATTATTTCTATATTTACAAGCCTTTACCTATTTAGTCTACTTCTAAAGCTGCAAATCGCAAAATAGAGCCAGAAGTAAAAAAATGTCTGTTATCTGCAGAGATATGTCGGTATGCCTATGTTACAAACGCCAAAAAAAACTTTTTTATACTACTAAAAAACTTTTTATATATTAATTCTAATTAAATAAACAAAAACAATTAGAATGCATACATTATAAGTAAAAAAGCATTTTAAAAGTAGAAAATGCAAGAAAAATATTATGCGAAACAATGAAATTTTTTGCAAATGATTAGCCTCAAACATGTCAAAACACAAGTAATATCGTATGATTTCGTATGCATGCGAGCAAAATGTGCTTTAATTCTCTTTTCGGTCTTTTTTCTCAGTTTCATTTATCATAGGTTTTTTAAGTTTAACTCGCAAATTATTTTTTTTTATGTTTTACGCGTTGATTTTTACCTTTTTGCATCCTTTTTTAAAAAAGCGAAAGACGGTTTTGAATTTTATCGGACAAACAAGACGTATAATAAAATTGTCTAGAAAAAAAACAGGTATTTATATGATATTTTATGTATAAGGGGCAACTGGAAAAAAACAGTTTAAATAAAAGATCTTTGTTTAAGCCTAAAGCAAAAGAACCCTACAGTTTTATGAATAGCATTTTTTAAATTCTTTCTTATTATACACTTATACTAGTTAATACACGAAGTAAAAAACTAAAATAATTTTGGTCTGGTAGATAAAACGGGATAAATAACATTAGATTACTTAAAAAATTATGTGGTTTTTATCTATGTGACGAAAATCTTTTATCGCTGCATTTTTCTCGTAGAAGAATCAAAAATGCATTAAAGTCTAAGGCGTGACTCTTTTTCTAAGAAATATTTAATCTTTCTAAATAATTTCATCCCAAAAGAAATATTTCTTTTTTTTTCACCTAAAAATAGGGATCAAATAAGAAATATGTCATGATATATATTTATTTGACCCCCTGTCGTAAAGGCAAGAACAATAAACACTTCTTTTAAGAAGAAATACTTCTTTTGGATAAAGTTCTGAAAAAGAAATATATCTTAAGAAAAAAGACACGCCTCTAAATTTTTAAGTAAAATTTATTTTGAAATTCAAAATTGGAATATTTTTGATATTGTACGGTCTATTTTTGATGCTGCAGTATATTATGGTTGTTGCCGAACACAGATACATAAGAAATAACAGTTATTCTAGTACAGTACTTTTTCGGTCTTTTGGTAATTAAGCATTGTTAAAATAGACTTTATTTTTATTGAAGATAATAAATTTATATTATACTTATCCAGGCGGACAAATTTTAAAAAACAAAAAAAAAAACAACATTTACGTTAGAAAGAAACCTTTTTTACCTTCGCAACGTGAAAAAGCTGTTTTATGCACTTTTTTTACTCGTCATAGTTTTTAAAATATTAGTACGAATTTAACAACTAAGTATTGATAAACTATATTTTTAAGTTCTATTCCGTTGTCTTAAAGTTTTTATAATTAGATTTTTTGTGTACTATAAACAAAATTTTTACGGTATTACAAATTTTTGAATATTCCAAGTAGTTTTTATAACAAAAATGACAGGTATTTGCCTTTTAAAATAATAATTAAGAATATTGTGTGGCCACAAAACGTGCATAAGAAAATAAATAAAATAATTACATTGATATCGACCGACGGTATTTGTTTTTTCTTTTGTAACGGTATACAGACGCCATGGCCCTTTTGGCATTATCCTTGAACTAAGGATCTGTGAAACAAAAACCTGTTGCTGTAAAACAAATGCTGTTAAATAATAGTAATTTTCAATATATTTTTTTATTGCACCTAAACCGAAAAAGCAGATTTATACGTATTTTGTCGCGCATTATTTTCTACGCAATAACAATTCTGAAAGTTCTTTATATACGTTATAAATGCCTTAAAACTCATTATTTTGGGCTTTTCTATTGGTCCATCATACATATGCGTAACAAAAAAATAAATCTCTTAATTAAATACAATTTATGTAAACTAAACTATGAAAATTAAAAGACAATGCGTTTCGCTGTTCATTGCGCTATTAATCAAAGTTCATATATTGTGTCACTAGATTATCTCATATATGTATCAAAAAAAATAAGAATCAATCCTACGTATGCATACAAATATTTAACGTAAAAGCTGTCTGCATATTATATCTATTTGCGCGTTCGAAAAACTTATGGCGCCTAATTTTTTTCATTTAATTTGACTATGATATTTTTGTTGTAAATGATACTATCCAATATAACATAATCAGTAGTTGTAGGTCCTTGTTCAACAGTTTTACTTACACTTTAAGATGCAATTACAAGGCCCTTAGAAATGCTAATTATCGACGTTAGAGGTGTGCTCTTGCGAGCTTCTGTCATATTTACGCATTTAGTACCTATCAAAGTGCATTTTGAGATGTTTTTTTGTTTAATTAATAGCATAAGTTGTTAAGGCGTATTATCAAACAAAACACACGTTACTGATTGGTGTTAACCACGATAAGAATTAGATTATTCTTGTGTTTTAGAATTTCTATTCAGAAAAATGAGTTTTAAACTAATAAGATTGATTATGACAAACACAAGACTTACGGGTATTGCACAAGCTTGTACTGACTTTTAACCTGGGTAACCATTTCTTTTACAGTAAGTGTTACCGACCGTAGTAAAATACGGTGTAATTTGCTCATTTTATTTTTTAAAACTTTTTTATTTTAACTCTACGCATCGTCTAATATACTTTCCATTTTCTTTTTTGCTTCGGTGCAAACGATAGATTACACATAGTACTGAAATAAGGTGTATGTACAGATGTGTTTTTTTTTTTTGTTTTTTTTTCAGTTTGTGTTAAATCATAAAAACTTAAGTATGTGCAAAATAAAAACAAAACTGTTATTGGTCAAGATACATTTTCTTTCAAATTTTTTTAGACTATGTTCTTTTTTTAACTTACAAAAAAATACCCTATAAAATATAAAAAGATCGTGTAATGGGTTGAAAAACATCATTGAGGCTTTACTTTGTTTATAGATTTATATGACTATAAAACGACTTACGTCTATTCTGTGCTGATATTCTAAGAGTTCGTACAGCGCAAAGCCCCTATTATACTTTCAACCTTAATATTTAGGGGGACTGAGTCCCCGCTCTAAATTTTTTGCTATTCAAAATTGAAGGCCTTGTAGGTTTTTTTTCTTTATAAATGAGTACTTTATTAAATAAATGTGTAATATTTTGGTTTTAACGCAACATAATTTTTTTTTTGTTTTTGTTGCAGTTTTTTTTGTCATGCTAAAAATTTTTTGAAGTATATGTAAAATGTTAAATATCAGCAGGGGCGTAACCAGGATTGTTGTTTGATAGGGCAAAAAAAAAGAGCTAAAACAACAAAAAAATATTTTTTTATTTTTTATGAAAAAATTCTAAGAAAATTTAAAAAATACAAATTTTTGAAAAGTATGATTTTCGGGGGTTTTTTACGCCCCAAAAAAAGACTTCCCTTTAATCAGGCGTGGGTTTTTCTAGGGGGGGCATATGCCCCCTTTGTCCCCCTGGTTACGCCACTAAATATCAGATAAACAAAAATGGTTGTTTAAAAATATATAGAAGCAATAACAAAACACAAAAGTCATAAATAATGCAGTCTTTTAATACTTTTCAATTTTATATTATGATTGGGCAAAAAACCTATTTTATACAAAAAAAAATTTTTAATAAATGCTTTTTTTACTTTAAAAAATGCTACGGTGTATTTTGTAAAACAATAGCGCCCAAGTACAGTATAAAAATGCACTTTCGCACGTATAACGTAATTATGTGTAAAAATGTATAATGTAACTTACTATAAAACTTTGATGTTTACTTGTAATACTTTCTTATTTAAATACATTGGGAATTTTTACCCACGCCAAAAAAACAGCTAAGGATTTTTTTAAAATTATAATGAACAAAAAACTAAAAAAATAATTTTTCTAAAAAGATATGTAGATAAAATTGTATGTAAAACAAGACCGAATATATAGAATGTAATATGGTAAGTGGTTTTAGTATTGCGCTTTTTTTCCTGATTGCGTGTTCATATTGCGCTTTTTGTATGCAAGTATATACTTTTTTCCAAACTTAAAATTTCCATATAAACAAAAATATCTACTGTTTTTTTTTACTGCTAAACCATATACAAAAACATGTCAATACAAATTACTAGCACTTGAAGTAGATTTTCACCATTAAAAAATATTTTAAATCGCTGTTTTTTCTTTCACTGACAAAAAGTCTGGTTAAGCGTTCGTCGTAGTTCGTGCCTATGAAATTTGTATACATTATGTGAGTTTTACATTTATACCGTCGTATTGCTTAACCAGGGTTTTTTGACATATAAGAAGTTATTAGTCACCGCGTTACTTATTTAATGAAACTGTGTTTTTGTTGCTGTTTGTTTCATTTTATTCATAGTTATATACAGATGTCTTCATGTGTTTAATTCACTGCACGCAAAATTTACAAAATACATTATAACCTCTTTAATTGGTGTATGTTAGAGAATTTAAAAAGAAAACAAATTCATGTTGATATGCAATTTATTTTACCGCTACTTAGAATTAAACACAATTTTGTTTTTTTACATATGAAAAAAATTAAAACAAGCTTTTAAGTATAGCCATTGTCGTGGCAAGCACATAAATATCTGTATTATTTTTGTTTTTCAAAAAGTAAAGAGAATTAGTATGCGCCCAGTTTTCCGTTGTAAGCTAACTTTTATCTAAGCGTTTTTGCGCAGCGTGCACATAAATGCATTTTTATTTATAAAGTCAACAAGCGCAAGTGCTCAAGCCGAAAAGAGATTTTTAAAAGACAAAGGAAGAATCAAAATACAAGTAGAATACAGTTTTTGGTGATTTTTGTACAACTCAGTTGATATACAAAATACAACCTAACAACAAACGAAAATATATCGATACAATTACATTTTCGTCATATGTGTAATATCTACTATCAACAGCGTTAACAACGTCAAGTGCATGCAAAAAAGCAACAAAAAATATATTAGCAAACAGCTAAATTGCATTCTGATATTGTATTAGTCTACTTTTGCATTTTTTAGTTTTAATTTTATCGGATAGGTTAAAATCTTTGCTTTCTTACGAATATATATAAACGATTGCAGTTTATCGAGGCGGTATAGTACAAAGCACGTAGAACGAACACAACTTCAAGTAACTCCAAGCGTATGTATCTTGTATCTTTTTTCTGGATAGAAATTTTTGTCTAGGTAGCGTAAATCTTGTTACTTCGCCATTTATGATTTTTAGAAGAGTCGAGGTTGTTACGTACTTTTTCTCCTAGGCTAGCTTAGTTTTTTTCTTTGTGTATTTAATTCGTTTGCTACTGTGAGCCTTAGAATCAATCTTTGCTATTCGTGATAAGTCACAGCGTTGTACAGTAAAAAACAAGAAACTAATTTTTTACGTAATATTTTTTAATATGTTTTTTTTTTGGACAAGGTGTTTTTTTTTATGTGGCTGTAAACGTATATTTACAGCCGTCAATTTGAGGCCAACCTACATAGTTCTATATTTTTACCACAAGAAAATAAAATCTTTGTCATGTAAAAGAGAGGTTACCAGCTGCATTACAGCCATATAAATTATGCGAATTGGTTTTACATACAAACTAAACGCAAAATAACAAATAAAATTTTAGTTTTATTCTATATCTTTCTTTTACATGATGTTTTTTTTTGATGTAAAAAATAGTGGTTCAATTCTTGTTACCTGTTGCTTCACACTCAATGACTCAGGAACATTTTTTTGCTTGTTCGTTTTGCCTGAAATTCGCTAGAAACGGTAGCTCACAAAATCACGTGTTTCGAGTTTAATTTTTTCAATCCTACTATTTTTTCAACATAAATCAAATGTACGTAGTAAACAAAATATTGTCTAAATCGATAGTTGTTACTAAACTACAGTAAAACCTCGATTATTCGGTAGCCTCGGGATCGAAAAAGGCGATTTCTATTGCCGGCCAACAGAATTACCAATAATCGAGGCTTGACAAAGCAATTCAAAAAAACGGAAATAATTGTACAATTAAGTCACCATGGCTTGATTTTACGGATATAAAACTTTCATTATTACATTTTTCATTTATAAGTTTTTTTTTTAAATACTGATTATACAATGTTTACGTGTGTGAGGTTCAAACGTTAAACACTGCTTTTTTAGTTTTTATACGGCATTTGTTTTCTAAAATTTAAGAGTAACATATTTTATGTATGGCTTAGTAATATATAATATCCTTACCTTAAAAGCAGTAACTAGTATTGCACGCAGTACACAAGGATATTAAAATAGAATTCTTAGACAAGCGTTGTATGTACATATTTTTGTGGTATTTTATACAAATAAATCTGTTTTTTGGTGTTTTGTGTACATCTAATCACAGTAAGTGTAAACCCCCCCTGTTAAACGAAACCTTGAAAAATAAGGTCCGGATAATCAGGTAAAGCTGGCATAAAAAAACTAGGTAAAACACATACTGTTAGGTGTACTGGTACGCTTTGCGTTTTATGTACCGGAGATATGCACCTACCGACACAAAAAAAAGAGTTTAGCTTACTTTACAAGTTGTCATTGCTTTAAGCGAAAAAACAATTTTTTAAACAATAAGTATTATTTAGTTCTTCTTAGGTTTTAAATTTGTCGACATATAACGCGATATACAAAAAACTCAAACGCTAGAACTCAAACTTGAATACTCGAAACGTCCAGTTTAATAACGATAGTGAAAATTCTATGATGGTGTAAACTTGCGCAAAAAAATATTAAAAAAATTCTTTATAATACAAAAAATATTTATTTGCTCGGTCAAACCATATGCTTGTGTGTATATTGTTTTTAAACGTTTTTTCTGTTTTTTATAATATTTTTTTTTACTTTTCTTATTTTCATGCTTTTAGAGGTGGTTTCGTATAGAAAAGTGTCCCCCGTGGTACCTTGTCCCTGTAATCTGAGCGGAAAATGCAAAAATTACTAAATATGCATTAAGCCAACAAATTTGTCATTATAAATAACCCTTTTGGCGTACTTAAATTTATTTACTTACTTGTTAGTTCCCTAAGTAAATTGACACATTTCTCATATTTTAATAAATACAACTTACAAATTAACAGAAAAAACAAAAAATATAGAATCAAGTGTCGCAAAAAAATAATAATAATCATCATCGAAAATTAGATTTTTTACATTAAAGTTGTAAAAAACAACTGTTAAGTTTAAGATAAACACATGCTGCATCTATTTTTTAATACAGGATTTGCCCATCAATATATTAATTTCTGTGTCTCAAATAAAACCATATAGACGTATGGAAAACAATTATGTGATGTTATCTGAGTTAATATCCAAATGAAAGCAAATACCACCATAATTAGTAAAAAAAGTATCCAAAAGTATAAGTAAAAGCTACTGTAATCTTCTTTAGTCATTTAAAAAGAATCCAATACGATAAATTATAGTTTTAAGAAAATATGTAAGACAAAACTTCTCATAACACGCCAAAAAAGAAATTGTAGTTTCCAATGCATATATATAGCGACATCAATACTGCATTCTGCCGAAAGTAAGGAATAAATTTACAAGAAACGATTTTTTTTTAAAATGCTGTAAAAACAAATATTTTAAATTTAAATTAGAAAATAGGCCGTGTTTGATTGTTTATTTATAGTTACTTTGCCGCCTGAATTAAATTCTCTTGACTAATTCACTAATTTTTAATTTTTATGTAATTTTAAATATCTATAGTATCTAGAATTTAGCTGTAGAGTAAAAATACGTATGTTTTTTGACCATTAGGAAACAATATATATATTCAGTATGTTTTTTGTGCGCATGTACGCTGTGTTTTTTATGTATACTTATAGTAAAAAAGCCAAAAATAATTTACTCAACAGCATAACTAATAAACACTATAGATTATTGCTTAATTCTTTAGTTAAAAAAATATACACTCCAGTAGCATATTTTTGTGTTTTATGCCTTATCTTCGGTAGAATACGGTATTGATTTTGCAATGTATATTCTTTACAGCACGAAAAGTACTTATTTACCGGGTTAGGTTTTATTAGGTGTAACACCTTATATTAACAATATTATATTACAAAAGTGTTGTTCTTTATTTGAATAATTAAAGAAACTGACAGTAGATTTACATATTACATTTTTTATATTTTTTTGCATATCATGGTCGAATATGCTTTTATTTGGATATGACTTAGATAACATCACATTAGTGTTTTACATACGTCTAAATGGCAGTATTTAAACAACTAAAATTAATATATTAAAGATGGATCCTGTATTCATAAATGATTGCAGCATGTGTTTATCTTACACTTAAATGTTGTTTTGCAGTGCTTGAATGTACTAATCTAAATTTCGATATGCTTTATGATGTTTGAGACATTTGCGTCTATATTTTTTTCTCTTTCTTCTAATTTGTAAGTTTTATTTATTGAAATATAAGAAATGTGGCAATCTACTTGGAAAACCAGAAACCAAGTAATTTTATTGAAGTATGCCAAAGGGTAAGTGTTATAAATAAAGGTAAATTTGTCGGCTATAACTTTCATTTGAACAATTTTTTTTATTTTCTGCCCCATATTAAGGGAAACAATGTACCACGGGGGAAAACTTTCTATAACGACAGAGGACTCCTATGCGTAAACTATAAAAAAATAATTTTGGGCATTTTGGCTGATTACTGTAATTTAAAATCTTTCTTATGTAAAATAAGTTATGGTAAAATGTATTTTCTCTCTGTGTGACCTTTACGCAAAAAAAAAAAAAAAAACATTATAAAGATAGCCAATACAACACAACACTTACCTATGTGTAAATGTCGGCGTCTAAATTAATAAAAAACCCATATTTTTTACCAGCAAAGTAAGAATAGCTCATATATGTTAAGCAAACTCTTAAAAAAATTGCATGGTTCAAAAATGATGTGTTTTTAAGAAATTCGTATTTACAATTTAGGAAGAGTCTAATAAAATATAAAATTTTGTATTTTATATGTTTTTGGTTTAAGTTATATTTAGTAAACCATAACTTTTTGTTGTTTTTTTTGCGTGTGTTTTTAGCACAAAAGTAAACAAAATGTAGATGCATTCGAATTATTTATATTTTATGGTGTTGAGTTTTTATTATAGGAAAAAATAAGTTTTTACCTTTTAAAGCCGTTTTTCATTTTCTTTGGCTTTTTTTTCACATAAAATACAGATTTTAAATACAAAAAAACAGTCTATCGTTGAGACACATACGGTTGTAAATACAGCTATATGCAATGCAATTGCAACAGTAAAATGTCGAGTACAAAAAATCTAAAATGTAAAAAATTATTAATGGCACAAAAATCATACATGTTCTGTAGAGTACCCAGTAAAAAATAAAAAAAAGCCCCCATAATTTTTATTCGGATATTACCCTTGCATATTCCGTTCCATAATTGTTTCTTTTTAACTGAAAAAGTCTTTTTAATGAAATAATTTTCGTTTAAATTGCTTTATTATAATTGATTGATTTCATTTATGTGATTATATTTATTTTCTAAATTATTGGTTGTCACAACCGACAAAAATTGTAGATTTGGACTGAAGTTTGTAGTTTGCAAGCAAAAAATGTACAAAAAGCAACGAAAAATGGCTGCAAAAAATTTATTGCTGTCAGCACAAATGTGACTACAAGTAATAAACATTATAGTTCATTATGACGTTTTGTGCCCAAATTTTTGTACTTTTTACGTTTCGAATTTCTACACAATAAGATGCACATTGATTTATGTGTATTCAGCCAGTGTAGGCATATTTTTCTGTATATCTAAGTTGCCATTTAGTTTGTTTTTACTAAAGACATTATAGTTTAGAGGCACTTAATAAGATTTTGCCACAGGAAAAAAAACAAAAGCTTTTTTCTTAAGAGTATTTTGGACGTAAACATAATTTTTACTCTACTTCTTGACATTTTTTATATAGGTAACCTTTTACAACGGGTCACATCTTACAACGGGGCACGTGTACAATGCCACACCAGACTAAAAAATAGAAAATACTGTTCATTTGTTTCGTATATAATTTTTAAGCTTGTAGAATACGCAATGTACGTAAGATAGTATTTTGCGTATTTGTTTAAGCATTTAAATAACAGTGTTTTTAAATCGCTTATTATTAACTCGTACTTAAATATGACATATTTTTGCGTTGGTCTTTTACTGTGGTCTTTTTTACGCTAAGAATAGAGTAAGTTTTTGTAATTTTTTGTCTATATGACGCATATATGCGTCATAAATAATAATAATGTAAAACATATAGGTGCATGGCATGTTAAGGATTATGGGTATGTAAGACGAGCTTAAGCACACAATAATTATCTTTTTGTTTTCGACCTTTGATTTTTCTGTCATAGGAATCCTTGTAAAACAAAGAAGAATTAAAGACAGATAAAGCGTTACGATATAATGAACATTGGTAATATAGCCTATTTATATATACTTATAAATCATATGATCTAAAAAAAGATGTTTATGTTCTTGTCTATAAATATGTTTATTAAGACAAAAAATACGAAATCTAGTCGTTAATATACAAAACGCAGGTCAAGTATCATTAAAACAATATGAGGTATGTAAAGTACGTTTTTATCAATGAATCAGTTTATTTGTATTGGAATTTGTTTTATGCAAATAAGAACTGACTAAACATTTTAAAAACAAATGCATCATTAAATATAACAGAAAGTAAACATTAAACATGTTACAAAAAAGTTTTTCTATTTTTTTTGCAACTTCCTTATAGCTTATTTACAAAAGTAAGTTATTCATTTATATTTATGAAACAATTTCTGCAGATATATGACCCTGCTTATGAACTACTAATGATATATCTACAAGTAAATAAAATGTGTTAGTGTTAAAAATTATTACACCAATGTTTTTTATTATTGATACAAAAAATAGTTTCATATTCTTTTTTAACCTTTAACAAAACTCTTTTACAACTAAAATTATTGTCTGTTACAACCGGAATCTATAAGATTTTATTCTATTTGCAAAAAGTGTTTTTTGTATATTAGTATTTATTGGCATTGTGTATGGAACAATTACAAGGTTTTTTATAAACATTAATCTTATCATAGAACTGAAATAGCATACAAAAAAAAATCTTCGTAAATACCATCAAGGTTTAACAATCCGTCAAAAAGTCAACGAAAAATTGAAGTCATAAATTTGATACCAAATGCATTATTGTACTTAATTGCGCAAAATTTTTAAAACTATATTTTTTCATATTATATTAATTCTTTTTCATTTATGTATTTTTGACAAACCAAAGCAAATAAATCAAGAATACTTACAATAAAACTCAAGTGTCGTTGTTGACGTGAAAACCACAAATTCGCACATGCTGGCGTTTATGTTCGGTACAAACATTAAAAAGTTTTACGAAAATTTATAAATGCAAGTTTATTATTTTAGTCAATGTTTGGATTGTTTTCTTGCATTTATGTTTCGCCTTAGTCATATGCATAGAAATTCAATTATTTCTTTTTGTATTACTCTTTGTATTTTCAACTTTAATATATTCGTATAAGACTGGTAATATAGTTATTTTGCATTTATACTCACCAATTTTGTATTTTTTTTTTCCTTTTCTGTTAGAGCTGTTCAATATGTTGCGGCAATAATATGGAATTTTATTGATAGGCCGCTCCCCATTATCCCTTAAGAACTTTTGTTCATTTTTTTTTCTGTTACTTAAATCTAATTCTGCATTTACTAAATTTCTTTTTAAATTTCTATGACCTTAAGCCAAAATAACTAAAATTTTAGTCACTCGACATAGAGAAAACACAAAGAAAAAAGTAAAGCAAAAACATAATCCAAGCACTTAGATACAAATAAAACCAATGAAAACGTCTTTTATACTTCATGTATTGTCCCAGAATTACTAAAACAACCACATGCAATCAACGCCGAGATGCCTGCTTGATCTTGCCTTAAGATAATCACATACAGTATCCACAGATAATAAAAAAATTTTTAAAATTTATTTTGTAACAGTAGAGAGCTTGTTATTGTATCTTTGACATAAAACTACACTTGATTCATCTAAAAATAGTATACGTTATATAAACTCGAGGAAATAACCAAAACCTAGAAACAGCGCCAAAGACTACTTTTTGTTAAAAGATAAATAAAAAACAAAAGTAAACGTCGTATGACATATATATCAACAGCCAATAAAAAAAAACGCCATTATAGAATATCCAGCGGATGGATAAACATAGCTGATCGTGCAATATTAAATCGATACACTATTGCAATCCTCCTGTCACCCCACCTACAATAAAATTGCTAATCAACGAGCACTTCTTGACACTTGTCATTCCTTGTCAAAAATATAGCAAACTTCTCAGTACCCAATTGTTCACTTTACCAAGATATAATGTACAATCCAATTACACAGAGACATATAATGAGGATTGCTGTGTTATAATAGAGGCAAAGAATATAAGCCATGCGCAACAGATTTGCGAAAATAATATAGGCTTTACAATGATGGAATTATCAGTCGGCAACTCTATGATTATTTTATTGAATCAGAAGCTTTGTATGGTATACAAAATAATACAAGCATAAAGAGACTTTAAGAATGATTTGGATATTGCACTATTGTCAAGGTAAAATTGCAAACTGTACTACTGTGAAAGAGCAGGAAATTTTTGCTCTTCTATTAATTTATATATTTTTGTGCTTAATCCTATTCCAATGTTAAATTTTTGTGTGCACAGCTGGGCTTTTGCAAAACAAAAAAAACAATTTATATAAAACCAGTACAAAGTGAGCAAGAAATACGGTAAATATTGACAACTTTAGAAGACAGTGTTTATTACGGGAAGTAAGTTGTTGAAAGTCCTAAGTTTTTAAATTAAATTTTTCATCTAACTATAGAGGCAAACATATATAAACAGAAACTAAATATTTAAAGAAGTGTTCTAAAATATAAAGGAATGTATAAAATTTCAGCATTTTATTTACTAAAAAACAAAGAGGCATAAAATATATAACCTATATACAATAGAACTGGATACTGTGCACAGCAAAAGTTATGTTTGGGTACTATATCTTTGATTTAAATTTGTTTAGGCCTGCTATGTGGATAGTAAGTGAAATAGTTAAAAGTGCACACAAAAAGGTTTTAAAGCCAGTGTTCATTAAACATAACTGTTGCTTCAATATAATATAACTGTGCGGTGCACTGCGATATAACCGCGTTGCACCCTGGGATTTAAAACTTATATGTAATATGTTATACGGGGAAAACCCCCTCTATATAACAAAGTAAGCTATATCATATTGGACGGAATGATAGAAAAGAAGTACGTTTCCTATCTACATGTCATGATCAGTCAAAAATAAATGGCAGCAAGAACAAAAAAAAAAATACGATGATAAGCCTTTGACTAACGGATTAAAAAAATTTATAGGCGGAAACGATCTTAAGGATTAGGATCTATCTATATATAATGCCACGAGAAAACACGAAGATGGACTATATGTTTGCGCTTTACACATCAAAACTTATGTTAAAAAATATATTATTTGGCATGCAAAATCGAGCAAAAAATCTATTACAATACGAGAATTTACACACTGAAAATTTAAAACTTATCAGAAAAGGTTAATTCAATTAAATTATTGATGCAAAAAGCTACTGATTATCATTAACCAAGTAATACAAAAAACAGATAATTATGCTGCATCTTAAAAACTCTATACGACTGTAATAATGTAGCGTGTTTGCAAACAATATTATTGTATTGTTAACTGATTCTGTGATTTCCACGACGAGATATGTAAAGTAATGCATATATATAGCAAATTTGTATTTTTCACAGTACAGTTTTTACAAATTTTATACTATATATTGTGTTGCTTATAAAACAAATAAGTCATAACATATAATTTTGTTCTTTTGTAAAATGTTCACTTTACTTTAAGTCCAACGCATATTTGTTCTAGTGTCAATTATTTTTTTTTCTAAGTGCTAAATTTAAAGATATTATCTGCTTTGATTTGCATACATACCATGTGCAGGAAATCACCTGTAGAAAAATCTTCCAGCTGAACCCCTGTATGATGGCTTTGTATTGACTTCTTTTTTTTACATCCCTAGTGTCTTTTTTGTGCGTCATAGAGCATATTAGCAATAGTTGTTTGTTTCTATGGGTAAAAATAAAAAATAAAAAAATTTAAAAAATTGAAAAGTGAAAAACGTGTTTATATCGGCAAGGGTCATGCCCACAGTAGCCAAAATGGTACTGCCGTATGTAAGGTTTTTTATTTTTGTCATAAACATTTATATTATAACATGTAGTTATTATGTATTAACTTGTTTTTGGCATTTAAAGGCTTTTCACAAAAATAATCGTTTTTAATATATAGTTGTTTTCTTTCGTAAGACAGTATTTTTTTGGAAAACAATACACACATGACCTATTAGGACATGAACATGAATTATCAACATTATTGACAAAAAAATTGTTTTCCTTATACAAGAAGTACACGACGTGATGTTTATCTTCATTTCGTTCATTGTAGGTACTATAATACATACTAGTGGTGTGCGCATGGGCAGTGATGGATAGGGTGATAGGGTCTCGGGTGAAAGCGAAAGCTGCAGCCCCCCTCTCTAAAAAAAATCGTAAAAAACAGATTAACCTTGTCAAACATTAGTTAAGCAAAATATTAAAATATTAATTTATTTATATGTATTATTCATCGATAAACAAAAGCCAAAGATGATTTATCAACATTATTTAGAAAAACATCAACACTAAGTATTTGTTTATAAAAAAAAACATTAACATACATATGTCGTTTCCAAGTATAAGCAATCGAAGAAAAGTTTAAGCGGTCTAAAACAAAAAAATTTTTTTGCTGTTAGTTTTTACTTTCTTGCAACTTTTTGAATAGCTTTGAGAAACTTACAAAGAATTGATGTTATTTAATAAATGGCTATTTGCAAAAAAAAAGTGGTAATTTATTAATTTATATGTAACAATTGCAAGGTTAGCAAAATAAGTTAAAGACATAGACTAGAAATTAGATAATATTTATCAGTTTAAATAATATGTTTTTTTATTAACAACATGTACATATACGCTATATGATGCAGTTTAAACAAAGATTGATATACATAATGCTTTTTAAAGTATTTTTAAACATAATTTAGTGAAAAGTAAAACTAACGAAAAAAACACATTTAAAGTAAGAATAAAACCTTATATATGTCCAAAAAACTAAAAAAACAACTTTAACTTTTTTTTTATTTTTTCAGGCCATTTTATGCACTTCTGTGGCTTTATAAAGCACTTATTTTACGAAAAGGAAAAAATCTACATTTAATTTTTGCGTTGAAAAAAATACAGATAATGAACATGTCGCTTAAGACCATGTTAAATTTGTTTGCTCATAAAAAATTTTACAAAAAAAAAATTAATAAATATTATCAATATACAGTGGCGTAACCAGGGGGGGGGCAAAGGGGGCAAATCCCCCCCCCCCCTAGAAAAACACACGCCTGATTCAAGGGGGGTCTTTTTTTTGGGGCGTATAAAACCTC
>JAQFYM010003240.1:0-19375 GCA_034694785.1 Agrenia bidenticulata | reverse complement strand
TCCTGACATTTTAAGTATATGCAATCAACATAAAAAATGCAATTTTTTGTTTAAAACATAGTTTATATAACAACAATATACAACAACAACTAGATATTTTGGTTAATCAAAAAGCATGCAAGTGTTTTTTTTTATCAGTAGTAGTAAAGGCATATAAACAAAAATTTCCTTCGCAATCTGCAAGTCAAAAAGCGTAGCCTTTTTTTGTGGCAAATATTACGGACAAGCTACAGCAAATGTGTCTAATGAACATTTTAATAGCATACAACATAACAAAAACGCAAAAAAGGCAAATAATGCACATTTATAAAAATTAGATCATGCTGTTTATTAAAGCAAAAACAACCTTACTGCTTATAAAAACAATTTCCTTTTTTTTATGTGTAAAACGTGATTTTTGCAAAAAAAAAGAATTTTTAGTTTTCTAACGCTATACTTTGCCTTAAAAATAAAAAAAGTATGAATTCATTAAAATACTAATACAGTTAAATTCTTTGTTTATACTCATTGAATAAATTTGTAATTATATTAACTAGGTAACCGGTCTACTCTTCTATTTTTACCACTAAGAAAAAAGATATCCATATTATAAACAAGTGATTGCCTTCAATACATTACAGAATCTTGCTGAAAATATTATACAAAACCGCTGTGAAGTTTTTGCGCTACATTTTTTTTGAGAAAAGCTATTATGAAAACGCTTTGAGTTTATGCACAGTGGCGTAGCCTGGTATTTTTTCGTGACCTGGGCTAGACAGTGTTTTTTAAAATTATGGCGGTAAAACTCGATGAAATCGTAAAATATCTGTAATTTTGTTTTTTGAATTTTTTTATGTGAATTTCTTTATATTTGCAATTTTTTTAGCACAAAAAATATCAGCGTAAAAAATAACCCCCATCTAATGCAGGCGCAGTTTTTTTACAAGGTGAGGCTTGAGCCCCAATAGGACCACCCTTAATCTTACGGTACTGTACATGCAAGTCTATACTTTGTATGTAATGTCTAGACTTTGCAATACAAATAATTCAATATCCTTTTAGTTTTACTGTCAGAAAAATAGCACGTTTTTAGAATATGAAAGTGTTTTTCAGATCAATCATAACAATTTCCAACTTGACCAAATAGATGACGCCAGAATTTATGGATGCTGGTGTTTCTGTATTTTTTATGACAGTGCTTTTTAAAAAATTACAATTTATTTTTGTTAATTGTGTATTATTGTATAAACTAGCGTGTAAATTGTTACACATTTAAATTACATTTAAATCGACCCTCTGACGCAAAACCCCCTTATATATATTTACCACACAAAATATGCTTTTACTGTGTACGTGGCCTCGTCCCCTATTGGCTTTGGCTACGCAGCAGCTTTCTAAATCCATAAAAAACATTTTTTTGTTGTTCGTGAGATCTGTTTATTTATGTCAGTTAATTTTTTTTTAGAATTATATGCAAGATCTGCAAAAACCGACACATATTATTGCATTGAGTTGTTTTTATAAAATTACTTGCGGCTTTTCCAGGTTTTTTTGTACTGTACGTTACGAAAATGCTATACAAAAAATATACGTATACAAAAATATTTTATATGGTACGTAAAATGTTTCGATAACTAAATTTTTAAACATAAAAAGAGCATGTAACAATTTTTTTTTCGTATAGCTATTTTCGTAACGTATTATTGTACTGAACGTACCGAAAACACATAAAATAGAATTTTTTACGTATACGAATTTATATACAGAAAAAGTGTATTATAATCTCGTATATTTGTAACATTTTCACACAAAAAATAAAAAAACCCGTAAACTTTCTGCAACGCGGCAAAACCTTTTGGAATCAACATAACTTTGTCAAAGAACATCAGATCCACATTTCAAGACAATTTACAACAACTTTCTTTTTGATAATCGCATTTTTTTATATACGAACAATCCCGGACAAGCCTTTAGTATAAAAAAAAATTAAAAAGAAAAATTGTAAACAAATATATCAGAATGGACCGCCTTGCCCTTTTTACACGTTCCCATTACGGAGGGAGGGGTGTTACAACCCCTTTGACATATTCGTCAAAACACCCCTGGAAGAAATTCTATTCCTTGCAACAACAATCCTGTAAGCCTTAATTTCATGAGGGGCGATTGTGTAGTGCAGTGATCGTTTTAAAAACAAAACCATAAAATCAGAAACGAAACCTTCCTATACCAAAAGTGAATATATTTATTTGCAAAAAATAAGCCCAAAAGAGTTTTGGATAGTCAAAATACAGAATTTCCTTCAAAAAAATTCCAAGCTCTACCACTGCCGTGGACCATTTTTCTTGTTTAGCCTATATAACTTATTGGTTTGGATCATCTTGTAAATTCTATCAATATAAAACTATTTTAGTCTCAAAGTACACAAAAAAAAAATATAATTTTTTAGCAAAATCTCTATATTTTAACTTTTGCATATGAGATACTATACTTAAAAAAAATCTTATATAACAACACGTTATCCTTTAGTTTTTATTGCTAATTATGTTAATGGAGTACAGAAATCTCTAAGAAATACGTCAAGGCTATTTTTTATTTGTTATTTTTCAAAAAAAAGTTACAACTTTAAATAAATAAAAACGCAGCTTTTATATTGATTGTGATATATTATGCGTTCGGCTAAAACTTGTAAAAAGAAATATTTTTTGTTAGTTTGTTAAAGGTTTTCGTTTTTTTATTCAACATCCTTTTATTACACAAAAAGACGATATTTGCAAAAAAAAACATTACCTTCGTGTGTATTTTTATATTCTTGGATTTTTACAAAAAGCTTTTACTATTCAAAATGTGTTTTATACAACTTTTTTGTTATAAACAATAAAAATTATTTTTGCAAACATTTAATTCTTCTAATTATCATGCATTTTATGTCTAAATATATTGTGACATAATTGTAATAAATAATACGAAGACATGGTGTAAATGTTGCTAATAAAACATGGTAAAGTGTTGTTTTTGTACTCTTAATAGATTAGCAATATGCTTTATAGTGTTTTTAGTTGATTTTCACCTTTGTAGGCGCTTAAAATGTACATGAAAATATTTCCGAGTTTATATCAAAGACAGCACGCGTTGTATCAAACATTATATTTTATTTATAATAGAATATTGGTGTACATATATTGTAAATGGAAAAACAAGTTCTCATTAGATATGCATCAGTATTTAGAAAACTATTTGTAAGTATACTATGTCTAACGGGTTGTTTTTTTATACTCAAGTGGTACTACCTGTTACCTGACAAAGAGCTGTTTACGTACCTTATTTTGTAGATGTGCAAACAGACGTCGTATTCCAACTGCAAAATACATTACTTTGGGTAAAAAAAACAGTTCAATAGTGATTTTATACTTTTATGTTATATATAAAAAAGCCATACGAAACAATCGCAAAGGTATTACAACCTTTGATATGTCGATTGACGTCACATACAACAAAGTTTACCGATATATGTAATTATTATTATTTTATATATTTGACCTATGTAAAAATAGTCTTAATGGAAATTATATCGTCAGTAACAAACCACCTTAAGAAACCAAAACAGCAAAAAAAAATAAAGTGTTAGTTTAAGTAGACTTAAATGTCTGTTTTACTTATTAGCTTACGCAAAAATTTTTTGAATTTGTTTTTACAGCATATTATACTTATTAACAGCTAACAAAAAAAGGTATAGGTACTTAAGTAGCTTCTGGTTATTTTTTCCTATTTGTTTCAGATATAAAAAGATACAAAAAAAAAGATATTGGCGATATTTTTTTGCTTTAAATAGATGATACAACATCTTTTCTTATCGATATAAAAAACAACCTGTATTTGCAATACACTTTTTTTTTAATAGTTATTTACACAGCATGCATGTTTTTACACATATGTATAAGAAAAAATTTTTAAAAAAGTGCAGTAATGACCATAACGACAGTGCTTATCGTGGGCAAAAACATAATATAACTATGACGCATGAATTCACAGGTTTTTAAGAAAAAGAGATTTTTGTATTTTTAGAATGTTGCATAAAAAATAAATTTTAAATATAAAGAAATACTTTTGTTCGGTGTAAAGTCACAGTTCGTTGTTTTACAAAAGACCTGCCTTTTTGTTTTCTCCAAAACAAATAGATACATCTATGGTCATATTAATGAACAATTATACAGCGTTTTATAAACGCTTAAGCGTTATATTACGCAAGGTATCACCGAAAGACTAGAATTCATGACAAAAAATTCTGTCTATATAAGAATTAAATGTATATTTAGAAGACAGCCTGTATATAGTGGGGTACATTTTTTCGTCAAAAAATACAAAAATAAATTCTTTCTATGAGGATGTTATGCTGTAAAAATTGATAAAAAGTGGTGTTAAACGGCCAAGATCGTCGTAAATTATATCATATTTTACAATTAGTACTGTCAGTAACAGCATAAAAAATATTACAACAGACATAGCTAACGGCAAAACATGGCTGTATTTAAAGATCATTTTAATCAAATATACGATTGGTTTGATACAAATTGTGTCCCATTCTTATTTATTTTAAAAGTAAAATTTTTATTATGCTATATTTAATGGCGTAGCCAAAGGACAAGGCATAGAGACAGGGGCGGATTAACAAAATTGAGGGCCCGGGGGCACTTTTTTTTTGCGGGGGCCCCTTCTTTAAAATAACAGATTTCTTACAAATATGTGCATTGTTAAATTCTAAGTTTTACATTTTTTTTTAAATGCAGATCTAGATGTTATAATATTTTATAAAAATCAAAACTAAATATAATAAGCTAAGTAAGAAAGATAGCATAAAACTTTTGTGGGGATTAATGTACATCTGCTTTAGTTATTTTTTTTCTAGGATTACAATATGATGCAAAGTTTGAATAACTTTTCCCATATATATATGTGCTGTTCTTTTAGTAGAAAAAGTATAGACTTTGCGATTTATAAATGTTTTTCACTTTGCTTATTGTATACGTGTTTTTACTACACGCTTATGTGTTTTTTTTTGCATATTTAAAAAATCAGTTGACGAACAGTTCGACAATTTTTTTATAAAAAGGGGTGGAGCTATCGTTAGACGAGGACAATTATGGCAGGGTCGAGGACATCAGAAGTAAAAAAAAAACAAAAATTATATGTACTACATTTATATATGTACAAAGCTGTAAAATAATCCATAAATACATTACTTATAGTTTTTTGTCTTTTTTTGGATACACTCTTCACGGGCATCCCTACCTAGCAGCAATTTTACGTTCTTTGTCTTTTTTTGTATTAAGTTTACATGTTTGTGTTATTTTTACGTATTTTTGGTAACTTTACAAGCTTGTTCTTACTGGTCATTTTGTTTTATGGGGCGAGTTATACCCTTACTTCTTTTTATTTTAACTATTTTTAATACATCCAGTTAGGTTTTACTTGCGCACTGTACGATGTTTTTGTCAACATTCCATGTTGTGTTTTTTTTCTTTTACACTGTCTTACTATTGCGTTCTAAATAAAAATATAATAGTTGTGTCCTCTTACTGTATACATAAATTTTTATTTTCTAGGTATAGATCTGCGTGACCTTTACAGCGTAATACTTTTTTGCGCATAGTAAAAATGATAATTAAAATAACTTACATAAAAACTAATGCTTTAAACATGCTTTTACAAAGACAAAAAAAATAGCAACGTCGATTTCAATATAAAGCTTTGAATGTGCCAGTTCTTGCGAAAAAACATTCATTACAATAAAAAATTGATTTTATTTTACCGTTGTGGGTAAGTGGATACAGCCGGTCAAATAAGTATTTTGCCTAAAAGTCAATATATTTTTACTATTTTTTGTATTGTATTTCTCTGAAAAACAGTTTTTTTCCAGACTTATGTACATGCCTTGTCTATTTATTGTTAAGGCTCTGCACAAATTAAAGCATGATGTCTAATGTTTTTTTAATTGTAAATAATACCATATAACCCACACAAAACTTTCTTACATAGTCTTTTGACAGCCATGCATTTGTACCAGAGCCACAGAAAAAAAGAATTTGTCTTTTACATTAGTTAAAATCCGATAAACTAAAAAAACCAGATAACCCTTTTTCTATATTTAAAATTTTTTGTAAATAATTATATGTGTTGATTGTCGTCAATCAGTAAAAATATTTTTAATGTTGTTATAGCCGTTTTACAAAAATTTATATATTTACTTCATGGGCGCTTTAAAAGCTGCAAGCTTTACAATGACGTATGTATATAAAAAAAACAAATTAATCCCACATTTTTAAACTGCAAACTAATTAACTTTTGTAAAAAGTAAAAATTTTATGTCCGAACTAAGGCTTTACACAAAGCTTAAATAAAAAATTAATAAAAACAGTGCCGTTTAAAATAATTCTAATAACGCAACTCCATAAGATTGTAAACGTTTTTTTAAGTGCTTTCAATGGCAAATTTTTGGACATAAAATGGTATTTTATTATACATACACTGCTGCGAAAGCTTATTGTTTTTTGCTTTTTTTTTGCACTTGTGTTTTTTTATGTTTTTTTAATTTTACGAAAAATTAAATGCTTGTTTTTTTTGATAACCAGAGTAATTGAAACATACAAATACAGCTTTAGTAAGAAATTATTTTCTAGTTTTCTTATAATATTGTTATAGGTAACCGACTAATGCAAATCAAAAATAAAATAACATTGCAATATTTCTGACTATCTAAGCAATAAATATATAGCAAATTTATTTTTTGTATTCTAATATTGACAAACATTTTTTCTTTTAATATATGTTTGTACGAAATGCATGCTTTTTATTTTTGGGTCCCCCTGAGCCGGACGCCCGGGGGCAAATGCCCCCAGTCCCTGACCCCTCCCCTTAATCCGCCCCTGTATAGGTGTAAAATCTAAAAAAACAAAAAGTAAGTTCAAAAAACTTTCATACTGTATATAGGTATTTTCTATATATATAATTTCGATTTTTTGTTTTCAAGGCACACAAAATTGCCGAAAAAAAGGTAAGCCAAAATTAGGTGTTTGTTAAGGGTTGACAATTAATTATATATGTACAGCCATGGATTTCTCTAAAAAACGTAAAGGTATCAGTCCACGGGTATATACATATTTTTATTTAGGCCCTAAGCATATAAAACTTCCCGATTTTGTACAGGTATGTAAAATATATCTAAATGTTTTTTTAATCGATATAAGAACAAATGATGGCATTATATAGGCAATAATTAAATAAACTATATAAATGTAGTTACACTGAAAGAATGGCGACAGGGTTTGCGTTTTGAGCACTGTATAAAGATAGTGCATTCATGTGTGTTTATTTATATGTTTTCTCCATTATAGAGCCATTTTTTTTATCGAAATATGCCGCTTTAAACGCATCTTTTATAGCAAACACAACCATAGCCTACTATTAAAAAACCTTCTAAAAAGAAATTTACTTTGATGAAAAGTGTTTTATGACAATTTTACGTTTTTTTTATTGTTTTCAATATAACAAGTTTTTTTTTTTTTATATTATGTAGCCAAAAACCTTCAATTCATGGTTTAGCATCGTTTGATAAATATAGAACGATTTATGTGTTTTGTTCGAAAAAGCATATATATCACTAAAATACAACAAGTTTTATACCAAAGCTAAGTAATTAAATCGAATACTGCTATATTCGTATATAACTTGTTTTTAAATAGATATTATAAAAGGTTTCTGTTTTGTATTATAATAAATTATTTATTATTTTTCTAAAAGATGGTAATTTTTTTCTTATCCTGTAAAACAATCATTTTCTGAAGTCTTCTCGTGACTAAATTTCTTCTTACTTCTTTATATGAAAAAGTTTAGTCGCAAAAAGTTTCGCCAATGAATTTTTACCATGGGGTAAAAAACAAGAATTGAACTTTTTCTAGTAAAAATTAAAATAAAAAAAAATTTGTTGATATTCTAACCGGAAAACCCTTAATTGCGTTTTTTAATTAAAAAATTTTTACTGAAAACATAAAAATAACGAGGCTTAAATAAAAGCGCAGACTTGACCCGGATCAACTCACATCAACACGGGACCCGGTACCCGTTAACCGGCAAATGTACAAAAACAGGTCCGGGTCCCACCCTTGGTTATCAGTATAACATGATGCAATTTTTACTTCTATGAACATACTAAAAAAGCAAACCTATTATTTATTTGGCGAAAAATGCATTTCATGTCTATTTTTACTGCGTTATAGTCTAAAAATATAAAAATTAATTATACAGCAAAAAAAAAACTACAAAAAACAGTATTAGTCCGTTAGTCGCTCTTGAACAAACCACAAAAAAATATTTTTTTTTAAACCCCAAGTGGTCGAAAAAACAAAGTTGAAAATAAATGCGAAGTTGCAAAAAAATACATAAACCTGCTAAACACATGTTATTGCTTATTTGCAACTTAAATTTTATTTTTTTTCGTTTCTTAATGCTCATTGAAGGCATAAATTATTTTTCCCTTGTAGATTTTTCTCCCTAACTTTGCAAATGAACAAGAACAATACGTGCAGAACCCTGAACCTATAAAAGAACTATGTATGATAGACCAGGTTCGGATGCCCCGGAAAGTATGAATACCATTGAAATACATTTAAGATGAGGAATTTTGGACCGTAAAGATATAGAATGATTTAGCATAACTTTATAGTGTGACTGGATTAAAGCAAAAATGACGCCCTGTGAACATAGCACCTCATAAAACTATATATTTAAAATATCAGTTTAAAGTTTTTTTGTAGTGCAAACAGATAAATACAGACGTTAAACAGTTTTAATTGCAAAAAAACGGACAAAAGTAAGTCAAAAAAAAATAAACAAACCTTGGTCTAGCTTTTTTTTATATTTTAACTACATTGACAAACAACTAAAATAAATTAAAATGCTAAAAGTTACCAATCGTAATCAAAATATATACACAAAAAAAAACTGTTTTAATTGTTTTTTTTCTAATTGTGTTGCGTTGCTTTTTTTATAGTTTCAGTTAATTAATATAGTGCATTAACTTTCACTTTTTAATTCCTTTATACTTGAAATATTTTTACGCACGCATGTTAAGTTCTGTACACTAAATTAAAAGACAAATCATGTTGAAAGAAATACAAAGAAATTTTTTGTTTTGTTTGCAAAGTTTTTTCGATTATTCATTTTCCTCGTCCGAAAACAAATAGTAAAGAAAATCTCAAACAAGCCTTATGGAACGTAAAACATTTCCTTAAAATTTGTAAAGAAAATAAGAAATCCGTGCCACCAAAAAAAAGACAGTGTCGTAAAAATAGAAAACAGAGAGTTGCATCAACTTAAAAACATGCAATTAAATACTTTTGCCGCAAAAACTACAAGAAAAAAAAGATGACAAGAAAAAATGCAAGAAGGGTAGCATGAGGCCAAAGAACTAGCATAAATACTTGTGGGATATATATGTCAATTTGCTGGCTTCCCCGTAGCAAGTTGTACTAGGAAACACAAGAAGAAGGAATTAACCTAGGCAAAATATTATAACTTTGTCGCGAAAAAGTTATGATGATATAGAAAATAAGCACTATTATTGAATCTTGTTTAGTAAGTGCTAGACACATAAAAATTGAGGTATCAAGTTAATCAGGTTTGGAATATGCGTGTCCTTGGATTATAATCTTTTAAGAATTTGTTTATTTATAAGGTGCTTGTTTATGGAAAGGCAGATTGCGATGTAATGTTTCATTTGCAAGCTAAGCCACATTAATATGGCGGTAAAAAATGTCATTTTGTAAATCTTTTACTGTGAATGTATATAAAAAGAATATTCGTCCCGTTAAAAAGCATTAAAGACTTTTAATAACGGGTTATATAGGACTCGACGCGTGTATATTAAAAGCTGTATTCAAATTATTATAGAAGTACAAAAAATAATTTCGAAAAATTTTGTAAATGAATGCATTACTGTAAGAACTGCTTAAGAGTGAATATACAGCTATAAATTATTAAAAACAGACTTACTTTGCAAAAGGTGATTTATAATAAAAAATGATAATAAGATTGCAAAAATGATAAGCATTTTTGTAATGGATTTACACAACCTTTTTAACAAAAGAAACGATTAAAAAAAATATATTTAGAAAAACAATTGCTGTGGTAAAAAAATAGGTAAAACTACATATACGAAAAAAACTGTAAAGTTATAGCTGAAAAAAAAATCTGGAATACAAATATAGGTAAGCTAAATCGAATTGATCAAATAACTCAGTATTGCGCTCTCGCGAGAAATAATAAAAAAGTGGCCAATATAGTAATTCTTGTATACTATAGATTTCGCTTTTTATGCTGGCATTTTTATTAGACAAGATGATACACATCATTTCAAAATAAACTTTACATAAATTAAGAAGAATTCTAGAAGATATGCTTTGTAATTTTTCTACATAAAAAATTGGTTTCCTTGTTTAAACAAGGACATCAAAGATAATAGTTACATGCAGCAAAACAAATATAAGAAGAATAAACAAAAACAAAACACCAACTTTATTACATCATATGCGGGAATTTTGTTTTTTTGTTCAGCAACAAAAGAAAAATGTGTGTGAAGTCGAGAAACGTGAAAATATATAAGATTGTAACAAATAAGAGTTTTTTTAAAAAATTCGGATATTTTAAATGTGCATTGCAATGTGTATTTGTGCGATCAAATGTTTATTAGATTATCACAATATACTATCAATAAATAACAAAAGATTGTATTATATTTTACGGTTTTGTCTACCCGATCTATTTACAATGCCATGGAAAAACACTTTCTGTATATTAAATCAATGTTTTCTAAACCATATTTGGAATTATAAAGTTCTTGGTAATTTTTTACTAAAAATACGTGTTAGCAGTCGTACGGTTACCAGGTTATATAAAACAGCAATTCCTACACTCCTATAATATCCAAAAACGTAACAAAGTCAAAAGGTTATTTTTATTCGTTTCTAGCCTCCTTCGCAAACAAATACACTACTTTAATTCCTTTGCGAATATTTCATACTACAAAAAAGGCTTAAATAAAAGCATAATCTACTTAAATTTTTGTAACAAGACGAGCAAAAAACGTTAAAAAATCAATATAATTAGTAAACATTACTTAAAATCAAATTAAAAGAAAATATTAATATACAAATCCATCTTTTCTCCCCGTAAAATAGACAACGATTGCTACATGGAACACTACCTATTGGTAGTTTTTTATTATTTTAATAGTTATTAGTTTCCCAGTATTTACATTAATTGTTTTTAATGATTAGTTTGTGTATAGTATCTTCGTATAATGCGATTTAAATATACCATATAAGTGTATAAACAGCATTTTGCTTTTTTGATAATATACTAACATATGTTTTTCGTTTTTTACACTATAAACAGAAATTAATAAAAAAAAACTAGGGAACATAGTTTAACAGCAAGGTAAAACCAAATATAAAAACTGGCAATTGTTTTTAGATAATTAATATGATTTCTAGAGGGTTTGTGCAAATTGATCGTGCATAAAAAAAGCATTACTTTTTATACCTCTATGTTACTAGATAGCCATTTTACACCACTGCAAGCATACATAATGTTTGCGTGTATTTTTTGGCTTACAAAATACAGCATAATACAGGTTTTTGTTTTTCATACTGGAGCTTAATTCTAATTTGCGCAAATCACGTACAAAAACATTATCAATTCCAATTTCATGTAATCGACCTTAAAAAAATATTTGAACTTTTGGGAATAACCTAGCGTGCGATAACCGTAAAAAGTACTTCTTAAATAAACGTATATTATCTAGAAGGTTAGTATCGTATTTAAGTTTCAATTTTTTATTCTACTGTTACATGAAACCTTATTTGTTTTATGTCTCGCGTTTTTTCTTTGTAACCAGAATCTTACAATTAGAAAAAAGCAGTGGCGTAGCCAGAATATTTTAGATGGGGCGCAAAAACATAAATGAGCTAGAGTGACAAAAAAAAATATATATTTTTTGCTTAAAAGGTTAAGCTATTTAGAAAAATTTTTCTTTTTATAAAAATAATATTTTCCTATATTTATTCGCCCCAAAAAAAGACCCCCCTTGAATACAGAAACGTTTTTTTGTCTAAGGGCACGTGCTCCCTGCCCCCCTTCTGGCCAAGCCGCTAAATAATAGACATTGAAATAGCCTTTTATATTTAATTCGACAAAGATAATAATCCGAAATGAAAATAAATAATTTAATTTATTTAACAAAGATTTTTATGTAGTAAAATGTAGTGAAGTAGTTTCTCGATATATATATATATATATATATATATAAACGAAAATGTTTTTCTGTAAACTTTAAAAAGTCAAAGATGCGTATGGCATAAAAAACTTTAAATATCAAAAATTAACACATCTTTTTTTAAACGTAATAAAACCAAAAAGTTAGGAATTTACCATACAAAAAAAATAAATATACATGTAAGATATTTGAGTGTCATGAACAATTAGAAAAACGTAAACTGTAGCATACTATAAAAATCTAACATTACGACTGGCTTGCTTCTATATAACATATATTTATCAGTTTTTTTGTTAGCTTTTTTTATGTATTTTAAAAATTATACAACAAAGGAACTGTACGCATAATACGATGTTTCGGTTACAAAACACAAAAAAAATTTCTAGTGTATATATATAAAATTTGTTTGTTTCTGCTATTTTTCAGTAGATTCATTTTGTATTTCTCGAGCAATATACCTAATGCAGGATCGTATTATTTAGGTTTTTTGAAGCATGTTTTTTCATTTTAGTATCTTGTTCAATATAAAGCAAGATTTTTTTAAAGTCTTGTAATAACCCTTCTTACAATTATTTGAAAGATATTTGTTTTATCAAAGTAAGTATTTACAAAAATTAATCATTTTTATTGGTACTTACTGCAATATGTTTAATACAAGGAAAAAAATACGTGTTAAATTATTTATTTTGATGTCAAATCACTTAAATCGCAAAAAAGCCAATTCAAATAGTAATAATGGTACATTTTTTGTATATTTTAGTGTAAAATGATCAACCTCGTATCCTTATAATAACAATCTTATAAAACTTGCCGAGAAAAGACGTCGAATTCCATGTACGAGTATAATAACGTCGCTGTTTTACATTTCTGCTATGGCAACTTACCGACCACGATTTTATTTATATGATTAAGTATATGAAATGGTGTAATATTCTTTTTTTGTTATTGTATTTACATCTTAACAAAAGCATAGAAATATATGTTTTTAAATGATATACAAAAAATTTTTAACGCGTGCAACCCAAACTAATATTTTTTATTAAAAAATAAATATTTTTAATTTTCAAAAAGTGAAATCTACTTTTTTTTTTATTTTCGACAGACCTTTTTACTTTAGATTTGCAATATTAAACTCGTATCTATTTGCGTGGTAGATCCAAGATGGAGCAAAAATCTATGCATTCTTTACGTATTAACTACTATTTGTATTTGTTTGGTGCAAGTATATGCAAAGGCATAGATCATGGGTCAATGTTTTGCCTTTAATATAGGAGCCCAAACAGAAAAATAAACATTTTACAGCACTTTAATAGTGTAAAAACATGCAAAATGAACGCATAGATCTACTTGACAATACCGGGTACAATCTTATTTTTTTTAAAAGCCAAAAAAACTGAAAAAATCAATTTAAGTAAAATGGCGTACGCATATTATTTCTGATACAATTCTAGTATGTGGTTTCTGTAACATTTACTAGATTGGCAGCATTTGTCCATAATGACGGTATATTTTTAAACAAAAATGTACATAAAACCCCATGAGGTGACAGAGTGTTACGGCAAAAACACAAGTTTAAGGTTAAAAACTTTGAAAATTTATATTGATCATTTAGTGTAAAAATTAATGCATAAAGTAACATAGTTAGCTTAATTTGCCATAAATCAAAAAAAAAAAATGTTTGCAGCCATATATTCAGTATTAGTACATAAAATAAAAAGAAAAAACTATTTTTTAAATATTTTAATGTAAAATTATAAGAATAAAAAAAAGAGTTATATAAAATTAATAATTTATTGCAAGTGGGATTACGAAAACGATTTCATGCCTTTTATTAAATAGTTTTGGTCAAAATTACAATACAAATATAAGATTGTAAAAATAATTGTTTAATCTTGCTTATATTTGTACATGGTAAGAGAACGAATTTTTGCGTATAAGTTAGCATTTCAAATCTTTTTATTACGAATATGAGTTACGTGTGAGATCTAGATTCATAAAATTTAAAAACTCCTTGATACGTTAAAAAGCCCCTCAAAAAAAAAACTTATAAACATCCAAACTGAATGATTGCGAATAAGATACAATTATCACAAGTTACAAAAATCCTGTAAAAAAATATTTTTTGAACCTGACGTATTGGGAAATAACGTATGGTAATATAACTCTACATTTAGCCGGTTTTTTATATATTTTGTCAATTTAAAAATCTAATGAAGTAAAAATAATCTGTAGTCAGCGGTTGTGTATTTGCAATTTAATTGTGCTGAATTAGTTTTTATTCTCTGTATTTTTTACATTTTGCATTCTTCAACGGTAAAATTAATATTTTTTTATCAATATGCAGTAAAATTTTGTATGATAAAAATATTACAAAATGTTGCTTAAGGTGGATTTTTACAGTAAACGTACATAAATTTTTCCGTCAAGTAAAAGGAAATAGTAATTACATTAATAAAATATATTAGACTGTAAGTTATTTTCTCTTGTATTATATGTGATAAAAAATTTGTTTTACTAATTAAATCTAAAAATCGAAGAGTATGTCTGCTTGTCTAAATAGTTTTTTTCTTGGTTATACTATTTGATTTTTTTATATATTGTATTCTACGTGGGAAAATATGTAATAGATAAGAAATATTTTTTTTATGCAACTAATAATTGTTGTTTTGTATATCATTTAAACGGGGAAAGTACCTGAAAAGCACAAGTATAAAACAAAACACCTTCAGGGACAGTTAAAAATACAGTCACAACGAGCCCGGTAAATACAATGATAAATTTATATGATAGACACATCTGATTATAATATTCTATTAATCTGACATTACTTGAGTTTATATTATAGCCTTTATTTAGTATCTAGAAACCATGATTTTATAGAATTATTAATATTTTCGAGTAATAGATATTATTTTTTCTTTTCTTTGTAAATTTTTTAAAGTCGATATTTTATTTTCATTTGCTCTTTAAAAACGACTCGGTGTTTAAAACAAAATTGTCTTTTTGTAAGCATTTGTTTATTATTTTTTTAGACGCTGGTGACACTACCTTTCTTCTTTGCATGTTTTTTGTTATAACCTTTTTTTTTTTGATTTTTTCGGGCTTTACGTAAATTTCGTATTTTTCTTTTGCAGCTTCATATAATGAAAATTTTATGTCAATCTAAAACCTCATTATTTCTTTGCATTATATGACTAGTTATATATTCGCTTTTTCTGACTGTCAAGTATATACATAAATTTTTATGTTTTTATGTAAATCATCATGAGACCCGCTTTGGCTGTGATTGATATATAGAATTTTTACATAGTTTTTTTGAATCTTTAAAAAGTGAACAGAAGTAATGTCAATATTCTCTATAAAGTTTAATACTATATGTCTAATATAAAAATTACGCTTAGAAATTTCAAGCTAAAAAAAAACGAGATTTGTATCTTGTATTAATAGTTTTGTTTTGTATTTTATCTGCTGTTGATGACCATCTTTCTTTGACGTGAACATTAACTCAAGTTTTTTTCTCTGTTCCTTTAAAAAATTTTCTTTATACTTTTGATTTTCTTTTATATTCGCCTAAAACTTTCTGTTACTGCTTGTCTTTTAAGGCACCAAACCAGATTTTTTTTATGCTTCTATTATTTTCTAGATTTTAATTGGTCGTTTTCATAAGCTTATTGTGCAATTTTATTGAGGCAAATCAAACTCACTGCTTTAATTTTTATTTTCATAAATAAAAAATACTTCTTCAATCATAATCATCTAATATGTCTGCTACCTATGTTTAGTTTTTTAGTTGTATATTTTATAATAATGTAAATAGTGCACTCAAGTGATAGGTGTAAGGCACACTTTTTACTTGTATACTAAAACTTTCTGGTTTTCTATCAAAGCTTATCAAAGATAAAGTTTGTCAGATGTTACACAAATACCGTTCATAAGGTAGCTTCCGTTAAATCTGACAATTCGTTGCTTTTTGTTGCATTATATAGAAACATGCGTCGTCTTTTACTACTCGTTTGAAAACAGCTAAAATAAGACTTATCACTTCCAGTTACGCTTAACTTTCTAATTAAGTAATGTTTAACATAAGGTCACATATCACAGCTTGAGAGAACTTTTTTCTGGAAAACTTTATATCCTCCTTTAATTTCTTTTTTTATTTTTATCTACTGTTTTTTTGTCTGCATATCCATCATATAATATTGTCATTGAAGACGGTATTAATAAGTAGTCTGTCTATGCTTAGATGGAAACAAACACCTTTTTATCTGCTGATTCACAAATTCGTTACTATGAAATACTATCCACTGCAACAAGCCGAAAAAAAATGCTTCAAATGTATAATTTCTATAATAAAAAACAAGAAAACAGTTAAAAAGAGACATCTGTTTTTGTTAGTCATGACTGGGTCATTCTCTTCTTGTAAATTTTCATCTTCATTGACATCATAATATTGTTTATTTTCCAGATTTTATCTAAGTCCAGTATATAAACTCTATGCAGATTTTTTGTCTATCTATCCTATTTTTTTGTAATTTTTATTGTCTTTTGTTTTTTATTTGTTTCTTTTAAAACAATCCCCAAACCTTGCTTTACCTACCCGTTGACTTTCGTAGCCGTTTTCTACAGCAAGAATATCTACACGTTATTGTTGTCTACACAGCTTTGCACATACATTTTTAAATAATTTTCGATAGTCTGTTTTTATCATTTGTTCAAAGAGGGGGCATCGATTAAATAAAAAAATAATTAATGAAAATTTATACTAAAGAAAATATGTGTGCCTATATAAGCCAGAAATGATAATCTTTTTGTAAAAAGAACATAAAGTATTACAGAAAAAATTTTACAAACATTTGAATAAGAACATAATACATGCATCAAAACATCAAAATGTGTGTACAAAAAAATACGATGACTTGGTGTAAGCAACCGATTGACTATTTGCGCCGATTTACAATACGTAACGCACAAAACATATACAAATAAACATTGCATTTAATATAGTTCGTGTTTTGTAATTTTTTTAATAAATTCTTTTATTATATATACTACGGGAAAGACTATATAAAAGTTACTTGAAAATACAATAAAGAATATAATTCATACACATGACTTGTTATTACGACCACTGCCTTTTTTGTATATGGTTTTGCAATGGTTCATTTTTGATGTTGGTTAAGATTATATTTTAAGCTAAAACTAAAAAAAACTTGTGTCTTTTACTTGTTTTTAGGAGTTACATCATATATACTTTGCATGCAATATATCATTTTGTTAAACGACAAACCATATGCAAAATAAACATTTATAAAAATAATAAAGCTGTATCTCGGGATCCCGTGATATTTTTCGGTTTATTTTTGTTAAGTTTTAAGCGTAAATTAAGCAACCTCATAACATAAAACACTTATTTTTGTGGCTATTATTTTTACCATCTTAAAGCCTGTGAATAATCGTCGCTATATCCTTCTAGATGTCATACACGAATATAAAAATATAGCTTTATCTTTTTTCTAATGATTACACTTTTTTACTAAAAAAAATTTTTTTTAAACATATTTAACACATAAAATTGCATATACGAATATATATATCACTTAATCCTCACACATATGTAGGTATAGAAAATTTATAAGTCATAAAAAAATTACACATATGTGTGTGATGACCAGGGCCGAACAAAGACAACACTAACCCCGGGGGAAAATTTTTTTATGGGCGCCTTATCAATGAAAAAAAATAATATTGTAAATTTTTTTTTGAAGGCTTAAAAACAATATGCTATATCCAAGGCAGAAATTTTCATTTTTTCTGACGGGAGGCATAAAATTATATGAGTCCATAATAATACCTAAATAACAATATCTGGCTTTTTTTTTTGTTTTCTGGGACAATGGGACTCTGGCTGCTTCATGAGCCTCTTAGAAAGCGCCACTGGCTATATCCCAAGACTGACGAAAAAAAGTTTTGCTCATTTTGCATACTTTATAATATAATAATACAATCAAAAAAACTAAGAAGATTACATAATTTTTTTAACCATAGAAAGCGAACAAATACTGCAGGCTTATGCATATCCTTTAGCAATTTTACAACTATTATTTTTTGGATTATTTTTTTAGTTTATCTGTCCTGAAAAAACTAACAATAATATGTAAAAGCCAGTAGAAAAAAAATTAAAAAACGTTTTGCAACCATGAACAAGTTTTGGTTTGGTTTTTTACTGCATAGTTGCAAATATAATTGTTTTGTGTTGCCATGTTTAAAACCCGTAACCAAAATTGTAGGGTGTTTAGATGCTTAAGTTACGAAAGTCTCCCTTATGTTTTTGAAAATACAAAACTGCATATTAAATTGCATTTTTGTTAAATATTTGCAATATGCTAAGACTTGTGTAAAATAAGCCATCTGGGGGGTCAAATTAACGAAAACATCTTACGAGAAACAAAAAATGCAATACAATGTATACTTTATGGTCGGCGTGCAACTAAAAAGCTTAACGCAACAATTCCGATATACCTAACAGTTTATATCTAGCCAAATTATGTCTTTACCTGATGTTGTTTCTAACAGTACTCGTATCATTAAAATGAAATTAAACTTTTTAAGTCAAAAAAAAATCTTGCTGGTATATTGTTTTATTTGACAACTTTTTTGATTGCATACTGTTATTTTTAAGCACATCAGCACTCAGATAATTTGACTTTTTTTCAAAGATTTTTATGTTTGCATATTGACAAAAAAGACAAAAAAAGTTTTTTTTTTACATTTTAAAAACTTGTGGTTCATATACAAAACAGCAATGACTGCATAAACACAGTTTTGAGTTAAATTTAATGCTCTAAGAGTACAAAAACAGTCTTTTAGCGATTATAAAAAAGTAACTGATAAGTCAATAATAACAAATCAAGACAAAAACTCAGCATTAAAGTTGTCTAAAGACACGTAAAAAACTGTTGTAAAGTAATCCCGTATATCTTTCAAAAACTGTAAATCTTACCAATTTTGAATTTGGCTAATATTTTTTGAATAATGTTTTCTAAAGGCCAATATTTTTGTTTCTGCTTTTTT
>JAQFYM010003239.1:0-19381 GCA_034694785.1 Agrenia bidenticulata | reverse complement strand
TTTATTAATTCTTTGCTTATTTCTGCAAATTACTAGGTTTTTTTGTCCTTATTTTGTTTTATCCGTAGGTTAAGCGTTTTTTTCTCTTCTTTTTATTTTGAGTGTAGTCAAACTAAAGAAAAAAATAAATTTTCAAAAACACCAGAATTTACTAAAATCACCAAATTGTGACACCAGCAAAATAAGGCGCCTCAGAACACCAGAAAAATGGCATCTGGTGCGAAAAACACCAAAACGGCAACCCTGATTGAAACAGAAAAAAGCGGCATTTAAAACACACGATATAATGAATAAAAGCTCATGGCAGAAATTTAGTGATAAGAGACTGATGGAAGAGAAGGCAAGGCGCGAGGACGCGACCAAGAATATGCATCGAAAAATTGTAAGCAAATAGACCGAAAAATAAGCGAGGGCAATAAGAATGACATCAAGATGGGTAGTGACACGTATTAACGGATCCGGCTTATATGTGCTTGTTCCAGAAAGGAGTAAATTATGACCCTTATTTCCCCGGGATGAATTATAAATATATTTGGAATGTCTATATCATGAAAAGCAGAAGGGACCGGATCAAAAAAATACAATTAAAGAAGCATCAACAAGTCATTCAAAAGGCCTTCGGCCCATTTATCGCTACAGTATCAAATGCTAACGGGCGTGGAGGGAGTATTGTGTTAGATACATACAAAATGGATATTTTTTGCATTTTACTATATTATTAAGGTTAACAACAGTACTTGTAAGTAAAAATATATCTATATCTTCTTTATTTTATCTTATTTAAAAGATGTTAAAAATAAGCGAATATCAACGTAAAATCAAAGATACAAAATCAAAAAAAACAATAAAAAAATACACCCCCTATTTTACTGCCCGCAAATTATGTATTTTTGCATATTACGCCAGCAGTTTAAGGCTAACATTAATTATTTCAACAGCGCCGTATGTAAATCAATAACAAAGAACAATAAAAAAAGGTATATATAATCTTATATGCGAATTTTTGTTCGCGTTGCAACAAATAAAGTTTTCAAGTAAAGACAACAAATGTACAAAATATATTTTACTTTACATAAATTATCATGTCTAAAAGGAAAGTGTATCTTGCGACGAACTTTTTTGTTTACAATAAACGGGTAATGACATATAGTCTTTAAATGAAGTACGAATCTGTTTAATTACAGAATTAAATACAATTTGCAAGTTTAATCTGCGTTTTTGTACTTTCACATAATTATCGATATTTTCTATCAAAAAAAATTTATATCACTGTATCCAAGCAAACAAATTAGTATTTTTTGTTAAATCTGAATAATACTTTGATTATTTTTAAGATTTGACTTCGGTGGAAGAAAAAGACGTGATTTATTAGACTGGATGAAAAGATAGTAATACCTGGAAATGCTTTTTTAATTGCTCGAAAAAATTGATAATAATATTAGTAAAATTCATTTTGTTATTAAAAACAATAAAAAAGCCACAATGTATTAATTCACCTTTATATTATAATAATTTTAAGAATTATCATTTTTTAAAACAAAAGTAATTTAAACATAAAAAATGCGTCTACGGAGATATAAAATATACACTAAGTCTTAATAGTAATTTTTGGTGTCTTTTAGCAATAAATAGTAGCATTAAAATTTCCCATTTATTTTCCATAATGGCCATTATGGGCGGGATAAAAAATAAATTTTCCGCTCATACTCCCATACCATATTTGTACCTCTGGTGCAAATTCTAAATACACGGAATTTCGAATATTAAGAATTCCAAATGTTCTTTTCGGCACAAAAATATAAATGCAATATTAATTACCATACTCATTTTATGTTAATAAAACAATTTGGCCTGTTTATAAAAATATACACAATTTATACAAACTACATTTATTTATAGCTTCCATGAAGATTTCATTTTTTCAAAAAAATTTATGCATATTCTTAAAAAAAAATTAAAAATATTTTCCTTATTTTTCCATAATTGCCAGCATGGAGGGAGTGGCATTTTTTCTTTTCCCTATAGGGCCCTACCCTATTCGATATTTCTGGCCCATAATGCCAAAATATGGCAATATAAATCATCTATGCTTTAAAGAGATTTAAATATATGAGAATATGAATTCATTTACCGAAACGTCTTTAAATCTAAAACATAATTATATTAATAATGTCGTTTTTTGGCTTTACGGTACATCGATATTAAAAGCAAGATATATATTCACATCACATACATTATATTGTTACTATAAACTTCCTTCTGTACATATCATTTGAAATTTTATATAAATATGACTTGAAATATTTGAGTTAATATGATTTCTGAATTTATTTTAGCGCTTTTTTCTAGATTCTTGCAGCTGCACATATTAATTAAAACCTTAAACAACCATTAAATTATATTTAATATAAAATTATATTTAAAATTAAAATGAGGTTCGAAAAATAAGTGCATATGTCATGAATAGGGTCGAAACTTTGGGTGTCTTCTCCATCTTAATTGTAAAAGTACTCCAGTTTTTACTTAAATGTATTTATTTACATTTATTTTTGTTTAATATGGCATATTTAAATATCTCCTTTGTTGGGTAGATTTTTTTCTCAATTAAACCTATTCGAAAATGACTGTTTACAAAATACAAATAATTTACAAAGATTCACATACTAAAATACTCAATTACAGTCTTTTAATGCCCCATAAGTCCGTATTGTTACATATTGAATCTTTCCCTTGTTATTTACTACCTTTGTATATTTATTTTTTTACTCTACCCTTAAAAATCTACCAAAAGTGCCGGCCCTAGTCATGAAACACATATACTTATGTGTAGGGCTCGGAAAAACTACTGGAAAAAAGGGGTAAACATACAGGATTCCTGTAAAACTACAGGATTTTTATTTTAAAGAGCTAATACCTATAATTCCCTGTAGTTTTCCTGTGGTTTTCAAGTAGTTTGTAATTAAATTATAAATTAAGTTGCTTAACCGGATATTGAGTGGTAGCATATGGAAACATCCATAATTATGATAAATTACTTAAATATATCAACATTCTCCTTTTTCGGATTTTTTTTGTGAACTTTGCCATTATACTACTACAATATTCCTTTTATTGCAGTATGATTGATTTTGATCTTACTTTTGTCTAATTCCAAATGCAGGATACAGAACAGTTGCGATATATACATACTCGAACACTTTTAAAATTCCTCTTTACTTTTTAAATATCTATTTTAAAAATTATGAGTTCTATTTTTTTAGCTTTTGTCACATAAAAACGAAACATTTCTGTTATATCACGAGAAGTATTTTAGTATGTCTATGCCTCTTTACAGCAAGAAAAAGACCTTATTTTAACTATAATCGTAAGTAAAATATGATTAAATCTATCTAAATATGTTTTTATTTATCTACAGACTACCTACAGAAAAAATGTTTCCTGTATTTTCGCCGAGCCCTACTTATGTGCTTCTTTAAATTTTTGTCCTTAAAATTTTAGCTAAAATACAGTAAAGAATCGCAAATTTGCATAATCTTTAATAAATTTAGCTATTAAGTAATCTAACTATTGTAGTATATACCTGTATTCACGAAATATATAAGTAAAATATAATCTTGCTGACAAATGCTTCAGTCGGCAAGAAATTGCGTATAATTATACGTTGCTAAAACATTAGAAAAATTAAAAATTTTACATTTACTACGAAACAAAAAGTTTTAATGCACTTTTCTATAGTGTAAACAAACTCACTCTTACTTGCAATCAATTAAGCGGTGAATTCAATAAACTATACATTTTAGGATTAAGACTTTTTTAGGTGTCAATACAACATTATTTTACATTTTAAAAAAAAAATCAGTCCACTGATATTTTATTTTTACGTAATATGGGTCGATTTTTTGTTGTAGGTCGCTTATAATATGGAAAAGATTTCCATCCATAATGGCCATATAATGCATGGCCAATATGGTAGAACCAAATTATTTTTTAGAAACCGCTGATATAAGGTACATAAATTATTTTTTTAAATAAAAAAGTTACGATAATTGTTTTTTTTTTAAAATAAATATATTATTGTAAGCTACTAAATTCACAATAAAAAAACAATGTATTATTTAAATGCCCTGCCATGCACTCATATATGTTTCTGTGAAGCAAGCTTGTAACTATTAAAGGTAAGAAATGATAAACTCTGTATATCATAGACTTTGAAGTAGCATACCCAATAAAAAACACGTCCAAATTAAACTCGTTCCGATACATGCTTAAATACTAGATTTCTATATTAGGTTCCGATATCTTTTATTATAGCAGTTTTTTACCAATAATAAACGACTAGATCACGTCAAATGCTTTTTAGACCGCCAACATGGTTCTCCTGAACGACAGGTTTCTCAAATTTTGGGGGTATAAAAAATAAAAATTATGGATAAAAATATATTTAAATTAAATAGTCAATGATTAAAAAAACGTAGATATTCTCAATTTTTTTTAAACCCCAGTGGATGAAAAATTTAAAAATAAAAAAATTACAAAAAAACATACAAAAATAAACATAGCAAAATAAAGCATCAAAGCAAAAAAAATAACAAAAAAAATTATAAACAATGTAAAAAAGTTTTACAATAAAAACAAAATGAGGGAACATAGGAAACAAAAGGTCCTACTAAAGAAGTTGAAAATGGAACAATAGTACCATAAAAAACAACGTTGATACAAAAAATGATAAATTGTTATGAGCTTACCATAATATTAAACCAACCAGGTCCAATAGAAATGCTTTACAAGAAAAAAGCGCTAAAATAACAATAAATAGTTAAAATATCGTGTTTTTAATGTCTGTTACGGTATGGTATAGGATTTCAGTTTATTAAATTTTCAGATTTATACCTTTCCATATGTTTATTACTCTTATTTGAAACCATGTGCCAAACATTACCTGAATTAAATGCGTTTTTAAAAAAAAATTGAAATACTAAAAGAATAAAAATATAGGAAGTGAAATAAACACCTGTTTAAAATTAATATAAATTCAAAACTAGCATTTGCAAAGTATAGTATAAAAAAAAAGTAAACAAAAGAAAAGAAACTAAAATTAATATAATTATCCCAAATCATTTTCAACAAAGTAATGTATTCATTTAAAAGTTCCTCCTTTGGCCTATTCATGCATCTACTTTTTCGAAAAAAAAACTCTGAGATAAATAGCGGCCAATTCCCAGATATAATACCTCTTCTTGATCTCATTTCTGTTTTAAAGTGAGACCACAGGTTCTCAATTAAATTTGTGTGGAATCCTCGCTCGTTTTTGAAGCCTGTCGAGTGATTAACGATTTTGTGCTGGCAATAATTGTTGGCAACAGCTCGAGGATACGATGGATACCCATCAGAAACAATAAGCGTATTGGGGTGAACATGTCTTGATAACAAATCTGACATTGTAGCTATTTTTTTGTCGGGAACGATTTCAAGGATAAATCTATCCGGATATCTCTCTTCGACCGCCCCGACTAGCCAAACAGTCCCAGCGATATTATCGTATGTTGTGCTAGGGTAGTTATAAGCTCACCTCGCACTATGACAGTCTCATCAATTTGAATAATTCGATTATCCCCACCAATTACATTTACCTCGCGATTTTCATCTATTTTACTTATTAACCTCTTTTTAAGAGAGATATAAGAATGCTCAGAAATTGAGGAAGACACTTCACATGCAATTTTATTTATGTGTAAAATGAAATTATTAATTAAAAACAAAATATCATTAAGTGTAGTTTTGTATTTGTTAATATTGTATTAACAAAAATAGAAGACACTTTACAACATTTATTATATACACACTTGTATACTGGATTCTTTGCATTTTGTCTTTTTCTAATGAGTGGTTTCATAATACGCCCACAAACACACAATTTAGATGGAGCTATAATTACTTTCTGCACCATAAATTCAATGCTCTTATCGGGATTTGCATAAATTGTATTTCTATGATCAAGGAAATGCATATTATAGGGGGGATAAAAAAGCGGGAAACCGGTCGTTCAGTAAAGCGATTTATTATAATTTTAACCCCTTTTTTTTTTAATTTTTTTACCCCTTCCCCTAAGTGAGAAACCGGACGTGTAGGAGCACCCAATCATCGGAGCCCCTGATACAATTGATTTAAAGTAATTAACCAGTTGATTGGTTGTCTTTATTTATAAAATATTTTAATTTTTACCCCCTATATGCAGTATTTATTTGGATTTTACAATTTATCTCTTGCTTCACTGTTTTATGCCGTTTTTTTTATTCTTGGATTGAAATGCGGATCAGAACATAATGAGCCCGAAAAGCAGTCTCAAATTGGACGTCTATTTGATGATTTAGCTCCCCTTATTTTTCCAGTTAAAGTTATGAACTATGATTTTTTTCAATTTGAAGATATGAAAAGTGAACTGGCTATAAGGCATACTGAAAGTCAATATAATGCATATGATGTGAGTATAATTGAAACTATTACTGATTATAGGAGTATTATATTAAGAAATTTGGAAAACATGGCGAGAGCTCGGCATGAAATTGAATATTGTAGTGATTTACTTTTTACCAAATATTTTGAATGCAAAATCAAAATTTATGATTTAATCAGCCCTAACAATTTATTCGCCAGAATGATCCCATGCTTGTATTCCGAACACTTTGATTATAGCAATTTTGAAAAAATCATAGATCTGTATGGAGAAATAGAAAAGGTTATTATGATTCATAAAATGACTGAGGATACAAGCAGATATTCTAACATATTTGACGGGGAACAAATTAAGAAAATCAATGAGCTAATAGAAGTGAAAACTTTAAACCGACTCATATGTTCGATCAATGAATCTGGATATAATCAATTACGAAACGCATGTAAAGGGTTGGGTTACAAATCACTAAAAAATCTTTTCACTGTGTTGATTTATACCTTCAGACGCTATATGAAGGACGAAAGAGTGTCTGTGCGGCTTAAAAAACATATTTTTGATCATTTAAATATTCAACAGGGCAAGAATATACATGAACTTAGTTATAGGGAATGTTATAATGCAAAAAATAAGTTTGTTAAATTCATTAATGACAAAATGTTTTTAGGAGTAAAGCGAAGGGAAAGCATGGAACTGCTTAATAAATTAGTCGATGCTAAACATAAATATGATATGTGTAAGAATGATAAAGATCTCTTTAAACCCGAATATATCGATTCAATTGATGGTTTTAATGCTGTAATTTTTAATCAAATATATTATAAAGAATTAGAAAGTATATTTCAGGAATTCAATTTTGATGAATTTAAAAAACGATATAATGGAAACAATTGCAAAAGATTAAAAGATGACATTAAAGTACAAAGAGCTCTATATCGCTATGTAAGGAAAGAAATAAAAGAAAATCATGAAAAACTATCACACTACAAATATATGAAAGAAAAGACAAATTTACCAATGTGGCAACAATACATGGATGAAAAGATAGTAATGAAGTGTCTATATGAAAAATTAATGATTAATTTAGAAAATCTCTATGTACAACTAAATTTGGGTGCCCCTTTTATGAGTTGGGCGCCCCTCTAAAATTAAGGTGAAAAGAAAAACTATAAGCAAGTGAATAATTGAAATATAGGTAGTTAATGTTGGAATAAATATTTTCTTCTGATTACGTGTTCTACTCCAATTTAAAGTCATAAATATGCCAAATTTTTAGTAATGTTTGCGCAATAACTAGGGTGGTAACTTTGGGGAATTTATATACTAAATAAGGAAATTAGGAGTAAGCAAGAAGAAATCGGGAATTTTAGGAATTTTGGGAATTTTAAATAATGTAAAAATCAAATAATTTACAAGGTAGTTGCTCATATTTTTTTGTTTAGAATTATGACGCTACTGCTTTAATTTATTTTAGAGTTGGGTAGTAATAGAATTGTAAAAAACCCCAAAATAATGCATTTTTTCTTCAAATACAGAAAAATTGGAAAAATATGAAAATATTCGGAGTATTTGGAATTTATTATTTTATAAATAGATGCATATATTTTCATAATTGAAAGTTAACCCACCCATTTTGAGTGATGTTTGACCAATAAAATCTATTCAAAACCTATCAGTTGTAAAATCAAATATTTGATTATCCAAATTGTATAGCTCCTAAAAATACAAAAAAGATATTCCTACGTTTAGGTACCCCTCTAGGCTAAGAGGCAGTGGCGTGCTTAGGGGGGTAGGAAAAGGGGTCACCCCCCCTTCGAAAAAAATTTACACCTGAATTTAAGGAGGGAGTCTTTTTTTGTGCTGAGATTTTTTGGGTCGGAGACAACTCTTCTAAAGGAGGAGTTCCGAGTATTGTATGGCCATAATATAAAAGCCAGAAGCTAGTTTTCACCCATAATGGCCATTATGGCCATTACGGTAACCCACATATTTATATTTTTTTGGTAAAATTATACCGAAATTTTATTATAGAATCCGCATTTTCGGTTTTATATATAAACACTGATTATAAAAAAACAAATAAATTCACATATATTGCGCTCCGTGACTTCTTGATATTCGAAATTCCGAGTATTCGGAAAAGTGTTGTTCGGAATTCCAGGTATTCGGAATTCTTACTATTCGGAATTCTTACTATTCGGAATTCCGGGCATTTGGAATTCTGCCTATTCGAAATTCCGGGTATTTGGAATTCTTACTATTCGGAATTCCGATTATTCGGAATTCTTACTATTCGGAATTCCGGGTATTCGGAAATCTTAATATTTGGAATTCCGGGTATTTGGAATTCTTAATATTCGGAATTCCGGGTATTCGGAATTCTTACTATTCGGAATTCCGGGTATTCGGAATTCTTACTATTCGGAATTCCGGGTATTCGGAATTATTACTATTCGGAATTCCAGGTATTCGAAATTATTACTATTCGGAATTCCGTGTATTCGGAATTCTTACTATTTGGAATTTTGATTACTCGGAATTCCAAATAGTAAAAATTCCTGGCATTCGAAAATTATTTTAACTACTTTTGAATAACCGGGTAAACACAAATTTTACAATCGGAATTGATATTTTTTATACTTCTTAATATAAGGAATTCTGGGCAGTAGCAGATTATGGGCCGGGTCAAAAAAAAGGCAATGCACACTCCCCCACCGTCTGAAAATGGCACATTTTTGTAAATTTGCACGTAATAAAATTTAAAAGCTATATAAAATATAATATTTCTAAAAAAAGCTAAATAAGAATAAGCGCATGGTTTATATGTCCCAAAATCGTAATTTCTGTATGAGCCAGTTAAATGCTTTTTGCCTCCCTTTCTCAATCTTAAAAACTGCCTTCAGATACTGGGTATAAGAAATTGTAACGATAACAGAATTCCGGGCGTGCGATTTTTTTTTTTTTGAATTTACGATAATTATTAAAGTATAAGTTTGTAGCGAATCTAAATGTTACAAAAAAAAATGTAGCTATTTTCTAAAATCAAGATTTTACAAAATCCCTTTTAGATATAGAAAAAAAAGTGGCAAAAATAAACTTATAATGTACCATATAGATAAAAAGAGACTTTTTTCTATTTGTGTATAACGATAGTTTGGGATTATCAAAAAAAAATGGAATCAGATTTTTTTAGCTAAAATAAAATTCGAAAAATAATAAGGAAACGGTAGAGATAATTTTGAAAAACACAACACCAATTCTTAATATTTACTTTAAATTATAAAAAAAAAATTAAAGAAAATGTAGTATTGCAAAACTCTACTACAACCGAACTAGAAAAAACATTGAGTATTAATTGTATATTCGCAGCATTGAAAAAACTGACTGAGCAAATATGCATTCAACTGTATAATTTTTAGCATGTAATAAAGTTTATCTTGCATCTACTTGTTTTTTTGAGCAAAAAAATAGATGTGTTTGTATCATAATGATTGATAAAGTAAAAGTATCAAAGTAAAAGAAAAAGAAAAACTTATAAAAAGTCAAAATTTAAATAACATTTGTTTATTCTAAAAAATTGTGTTGCGTTCTGTCATTGCGCTTTTCCCTGTAACCATATTCCGTGCCGAGAGGTGGGCAAAAAGGGTTTTTTTCCCGGGGCCTCTGACCCTTGGGGGCCCAAAAAGTTATACACTTTTGTTGTAAAAAAATTCAAAAATGTTAAAGCTATGTTTTCGTTTTATAAAAACAACTTTAAAGTTGTAAGATATATTTAATTAAGCTGTTTTTATATAAAAAATGTAAATTTTAGATATACAAAAAAATGTAGTTACTCTTAAAACGATCCTTTATCTTCTGAATGCAGAGTTACAATTCTAGAAGACTATCTTAAACTGTTTTCAGACATTGTAAGAGTTTTTGCTTTGCTTTTGCTGTAAATGTTTTTAGGTGCAAGTCATAAGTTTTTTAGTTTTGTAAAAAATAATAAAAAAGTTTTTGTCACACAAAGGAAGATATGAAGTAACCAAAACACAAATGCTACAGTATTCATTTTGTAACCTGGTATTTGGAATTATAACGTATTTTAAAAAAAAAACTTTCTTTTTTGAAAGTTATTAACTTTATGTAATCATACAGGCAATCGAAAAAAAAATAATCGAAAAATATAAGAATCAAATAACAATGCATCGAAAGTACTAATAAAATGAACATAACAGTTTTTTTATACTTCAAAGTGTTTATAAAGCAAAACCTTATAATATAATTATTGTCTACTTAAACATTAAAAGGAAAAGTTATGAACGTTCGTAAACAACTCTTCCTAAAAAATTTACTCTACAAAATTAAACCCATGTGAATTTGTAATTTTACGTGTCAGTATAAATACAACGACAAAATATGAGCTAAATAAAAAAACTGTAATAAATAGGCAATGTTAAAAACATTACCCACACAGTATTTTATATAAATTTTTATTGATTGCTTTGTTGCAAATGGGTTTCTGCAAAATTACGACACAAATACACTTCTTTCAAAACTATCTGGCCTTTTAAATTATAGGTTTTTTATACTAATATTTCAACTTAACAAGCACAAACATAAGAACAAATACTTACTAGTATCTTTATTTTTTGACAGTTTTAGACAGGCTTTTTTCGTCCGTTAAAAGTTTTCCAATTGACCTAAATAATGTTATTTGAAAAAGCAAATAAATTGCATTTTAAAATATCTAGATATTGTTTAAACAACTGATAAATCGTTTTTAATTGCATTTTCACAAGTTAATAGTCATATAGTTTATATCAAAAAAATGAAGTATATTTGTTATTTATGAGAAGCGGCATTTAAATGATATTATTTGAAGACCGCCTTCAGATGTTAAAAAACTAAGCCCCTATCATATTTCGCTACGAATACTATTGTGTTAACATTTTTTCATTGTCTTACTTGGTTCATAAAACTTTGAATTTCTCTTTTTATTGCGCAACCTACGGCTCTTGGTAATAGATTACCTGTTATATGCCATAATATCGTATCTTGTTTTGTATTTCTGGCAACTGTGACTTGTTAGACTTTTGTTGTTCGCAAAAATACCCAAGACACACATTATTGGGTTGTGGGCCCGTAAAAATTTTAATTAAACGCCTTTGCTGTGTTTAGATAAAAAAAACTTTTGTTATTTTATGAAAACAATAAAACATATCTAATATATAAAAAATTTCACAAGTAACAAACTATTTTGTAACCATGTGTAAGCACATATAATTTTTAAACTGCTACTGCCTGCATATAAAACGTTTTCTTGTACATAACCAACGAAAAACAAATACCAAAGATCATTCCTTATTTTTTTTAGCACCGAGCTTATATATTTTTTCTTTTAAATTTACAGAGACGCAGTTTTTAACAGCATTGTGGATTTTTTTAAATCAAGGCTAAACATAATTTAGAAGATGTATAAAATCTACGGTGATAGACCATCATTCGTACGCAAGCTTGCATTTTTACATTTTATAACAGTTTACATGTAAATTCTACACAAGAACAGGCTTTACGGCTTCCTATGCATACATCTATACAATGTATCGCACAAAAATATTTTGAAAACAATAAAATGACTATAACTACAAAGGTACGTTTTTGTAAAAACTGTTTATACATATTTATCGTGTACAGCTTAGTTAGATATATAAAAAATATTAACAGCAGGTGGGGTTTTATTTTTCCGGTTTAAATAAACACTTTTTTTAAATATGTTTATTATTCAGTTTCTAATTTTACAATCAGATAAAAAGCAAAAACCAAGTTAATCAGCGCGCAAGAAATATGTACGTAACAATAAACAAACAATATTTTTTTAAATCAAATAATCTTTTTTTATTCAGGGTCTTACAAAATTTTAATTAGGATATAGAAGTATACTTGCAAAAAAATCTTAAACAAAAATACACTTGCTGTAAACTATGCCACTTTTTTAACCCTGATTTTCTTCATACTTTTATATCGCGATTAAACAATGCCCTATACCTTTTTTTAATTTACTCCTATACTTCTTTACCCCTATAATATCCCATTTACCCTAAAAATTTAACACTTAAATACAAAAACATCTACATACGTTGTTACGTGGTAGGCTGAGAACTGTATACACCTTTACCTCTTTTTCCTGTACCCTGATACCCTTTTCCCTATTACCATACTACCCTGTAACTTTTTTACCCTGCTACCCCTAGCCAAATATTTCCTCTATTTCATATTCCTGTGCGTATAGCTACTGTCAGGCGCATACACCTTATACCAGGGTGATGCAAATGGGCTCACTGGGGGGCATAAAAAAATAATTGGCAAAACATAAGAGACATCAGCAAGAGGGAAGTCTATATAAATTAAAGTATGTCGTTCCTAGATACTGGTTATTTTACTTAAATTCGAGTATGTCAATTTATTTATGTGACTATTTTCAATTCTATGTTTTCCACTGAGCCCCGTTGCGGTGCCCTGATATATACCAACTGCCGTCACCTTTCGCCATTATACACAGTACCTCGTATAGACCTTAACACTTTTACCCTTTTTTTACTCTATTCCTATGCTCCTAGATCCTGATACTGAACGGGTTTTAGTTTTTGTAAAGCCCTTTTCTATCTCTCTCATATACCGCATTACCTTTTATAAAATTTTTTGTTGTAAAAGTTTAGGCCCCAAAAAATTTTTTTACCGGGGCCCCGTAAATCCTCGGCACGGCCCTGCATGTAACATACGAACAAAAAGTGTATACAGACTTATATAAATTAAAGTCCCCCAAAAAAAGTTTATAAGCTCGCAGCAAAAACCAATGACTTATGTTAATTTTTTATGATACTAATTTTTTACAAAAATACTGCAAAAAAAAACTATGTAAAAACTTTTTATATTTTCTGGACTCTAGAAAAAACTACAATTCAAGATTTACTGATTTAAAAATACGAATTTTTTAATTTAGCCTTTCATTCGTTGTTAATTTTCGCTCAAATAATATTCATTGTTAAAAAAATACAAAAACACATATGGAATTTTTTTGAGGCTATTTGCTCAAAAGTTTTATGAATAAAAGTAGAAAGTGGCATAATGTTAAAGCTATCTCATTTTTTGTTGTTGTTCCTTTACAAAACATTCAATTTACACATTTAATCTTTAATCCTCAGACAAAAGGTCCAAAAAAAAGAGGTCAAAAAAGAGGTCCAAAAAAAAGAGGTCCAAAAAAAAGAAGTCCGAAAAAAAAGTGTGCCAAAAAAAAGAGAAACAAAAATGATATATCCAAAAAAAAAGAATGCCTTAAAAAATATCTACAAATAAAGTAAAAAAAAAAATAACCAGAAAAAAAGACCAAAAAAAATGTCCCAAAAAAATGTCCAAAAAATGGCCCTAAGCAAATTTAAAAAAAAATCTATAAAAAAAATTTAACTGTAGTTCCCCCCCCCCTCTAATTTTGAAAAGAAAATATGCATTGAAGACATAGTTCTAAAAAGTAAAAAACATAAATAATAAAACTGGTCAAAATAGAGCTATTATATATATAAATACTCTCATCTTAGACCCTAACCATAAATAACCAGATACCCTGTAAAACTAACCTTAGACTACGTCGACACAGTTCCGATTATATAAAGAATTAGGAAAATATAGTATTAAATAAAAATTTATGTTTTAATGCTAACTATGCAGTTGTAAAGATCGTCAATTTGTATTTATTTAATAGCCTTTTTTGTCCATCCCGCAAATTGGACCAACTTGTTTTTGCCTCAAATAGAAGGTGGCTAAATACAGTTTCGCAATTGGCTATATTCTGTTTTTATGGGTGAATATTTTTAAGTGAAAATTTTTGCAATGTTTTTTTCTGTTTTTAAGGGCTGATAATGTTACAACTTGCTTAATAAAATTTCTTCTTTACATGTTATACACAACGTAATTATCTTAGGTCAATTATATTTTGGATATATTTTTTTGAAAGAAAACTTTAATTTTACTTTTTTTGGATTATAGTCTACAGCCATTTTTATTTTATACATATTAAGCTAAATTTTACTTGATTTTTTATTTTTTTTACATATTTATGGACGGTTTATGGTTGGAAATTTGCATTTTTGACACGGATTTTCTGCCTTCGATTTTTCGGACTTCTTTTTTCTTGAACCGCTTTTTTTTGTTTCGAACCTCTTTTTTTTGGACCTCTTTTTTTTGGACCTCTTTTTTTAGATCGTCTGTCTGTCCACCACTAATCTTATTTTTCACCGACAGTATCAAAAAAATAACATTGTTAAACAAACTTAATAAAAACAAAAAACAAACCACGTTTTATGTTTTGATCATAGATCATTTCACTTTAACTAGTTATACTGATTTGCTACTTTAATGAGTCTCTGGTAGTAAAAAAGCTTTTATTTGCACAGATATATATGTACAGCACAAAAATTTAGCAATCTATTTACTTAAATAGAACCCTTTATACAATAATTTTTTTGCGTACATATTTGCAATCAAGTTGTAATCCACACGAAATAAAACTCCTTTGCACTGAGATTTATCATTGCATTAGTATAACTATAATATACTGTAAATGTAATATTGAAGTAGATGAGCTGGTTAAAAGTTTATTTACAAATTTTGTTTTTAAATCTTAAAATATTATATTTTGTTTGTTAGTAGATCTGTTTCTTGTTAGAAGTACTACGGATAAAACCTTACATGTAGTTTTCTACAAAAAGTTAAAAGTCACAAATGAATAAGTTTTTTTGTTGTTGACCGTATCAAAAGCAGCTTAGTAGCAGATTCTTGCCCGCTAATAACCTATATACTTACGTGTCATTAATGATGAAGTACAATTTTGAGCATTTAAACTAGATAAAAGACCCTTTTAAGCAATAGAAGTGAAAAAATTTCATTTGTCTGTTAAGATAAAATGTAACATAAAAAAGCTCCACCTAAAAATATGTACTGTCTTTATATTAATTTTTGTGTAGTGTCAATAAAACGGGTAAGATAAGTCATAATCGATCAAAAAAAAATAAAGCTGATTAATTACAATTTAGAAAGGCTTTATAAAATAACCAATACATTAAAAATATAAATTAGTTTATATTAAAAATAAACATATATTTTTTCGTATAAAATACCATATAAAAATACAATTGAAAATATTATCTAAAAAGGTTTAGAAAAACATCACAAGTATAAACAAGCATGTAAAAACTTTGAGCTATCCGTTGCATATTTCTTTTATTTTTTTCTATAAAAGATTGTAAAAATACAGATATTACATGCTATCCCAAATAACATGCGCAAAACTGCATGTTTTAACAAGGAGTTTTTAATGATCACATTTTTGGCAAGTTTTAAGTTTTTGCAAAATTCATAGAAGCAATGCAAAAAAATCATAATTATTGAGTAATGTAGCATATCACATAAAGAGGGTTCACCTGGCATATAATCGCCAAAACTTAATGGAAAACGTTGTTTTGGTCAGAGAAATTTTTGTATCTAATTCTAAAAATATACATTTTAAAAGACAAAATTTGTAAAAAAAGGACACATTTTTTACATTTATCGGATAATACACTTTGTTTTAAAATACAAAAATGCCAAAATATGGTGTAAAAACACATCAAAAACACGCCACCAAGGTTCTTTGTTTACCCACTTAATTTGGGTACCCTAGTGCACTTAAATGCATTTTATAAGGCAAAATATACGTATCTGATCTCATGGATATGCAGAAACTTGCATTAAATTGTCTCTTGCGTGTTTTTTTTTGTACTTGATTTTGACACATTCGAAGTTTACGATTAAAAATTACTCAAAAGACATGAATAGTAGTAATATTAGTATTTCATGTTTCTTTATAGTACGGAATTACAGTTGTCTATATTTTTTAGTAAATACCTATATTTGCAGCCTAGTTTCTGTTTATTGCTAACGTATTTTTGCTCTTTGCGTAGATTTTTCAAAATAAAAACAATTTAACATCGGATCTGGAGACTAACAAATATTAACCTCTAATTATTTTTTGAAAATGCTGCAGTAAAACTTTAATTAATCAATCAAAGTTTACATTTGTTTAAAACCGTTATTATAAAGCCGTCAAACATGCTTAAATATGTAAGAATGCGTTTTTTGATGTACAAGTAGCATTGCTCGCTTTATAAAACTACAAGTATTTCTAATTCCGCATTTATTTGGCCGGAAAAAGACCTTGAACGCCTTTTAGCTTTGGAATAGACACATCTTTTTATATGTGACTGCGCAAATTTTTTTTTAATATATTATACAGCTTTGTATTTTATGTTTAATTATTAAAAGTTGATAATTCGATTGACATTTCCTCGTATGATATCGTAAAATAGCTCAAAAAAAAAAAGACAAAAAATAAAAATATACCTGGTATTGCATAGTTAAGTGCTGTTTATATATTTTTTGTAAATAGTATACGTCTAAACACCTTTTTAATTGTTAAGCTACTGTAAACTAACTGCATTACAATAAAAATACAATTTTTGATACTATGCAAGTTTATTATACAAATACTAGTATATATATTACATTTTTTGCATAATTAAATTTTAAGCTGGACATATATTGATTCAATTTTTTTAAATGAGTTTCAAATCAAAAAAAACCCAGTGCTTATTTTACTCTTCTGTATTGTATACGCTGATTGTTTTTTGTATTTGAACTGAATTGTAATAATTTTTTATAATGAAAGGAGCTAATATGTTTATAATATCAAGATAACATTTAAAAACAATTGGATTTTTGTATACGAAAAAAATATTAGGCAAATATTTACACATTAAATTTTTGCTATTTTCATATACATTCATTTTTGTTGTTATAAGTTGATACATAAAAGATACTCTTATTTATTATAAAAGATTCTACATTTGTTCTTGATGTCAGGTTACAAACCTTTATTATCAAAACCACATGATAAATTCAGATAACTAATGGCAAAGTAACAAATGCAAAACCTTTTGTTTTACAATTAAAAACAAAAAATAGCCCTGGTATTCAATTTAATCAACTGTAAAAGAAATTCAATCTGTAAATTATAGTCTATTTAAAGATGATTTTTGTGTTGTTTATGTTTTTTTTTTTTTAAAGGGGTAAAAAAAAACAGTTTATTGCAGAGAAGCATGTAAAATCATGTTTCGATTTTATGAACATACAATATATTTTATATTTTTATGTTGCTTAATTTTTTTGGTAAGCCAAAAGAATAAAAATAAATACCTTTTTATTGACAAGTAAAAACTAATAATTAGTAAATTTATTTTGCGGATGTATCGTTTGTCTTGTTATGATCATTTTAAACGTATAAATATTATTATTTATTTGTTTAAAAGGGTTTTATTTAGCAAAAAAAACTAACCCCTAAAATTGTTTCTTAGTTAAGCTCAATATAGACCAATGTGCTCTGTTTTATTTTATACCTATAAATATTGCCGTAACCAAATACAAGGGCTCAAGAAGACTTCTTAAAAATTAGTATTTCTTTTCATGTTCGTAGCTTTTTCTGTAAACCCTGGAGGATAAAAAAAATACTGTGTCTTCAAAGCTGAATTGACGATAAATTCGTCATGAGAAAAGTTTAAAGGGTACAGCAGAAAATAATAGTCATAAATAATTGTCAATGAATTACAATATACTACTTTTATATAAATAAACTATTTATCTTTTGTGCGAACACTTGTGGTTATTTTCTACGATAAATAAATCGAAAAATTGTATTAATCAAAATATGTACACTTAAAAACTGTTTTAAAGCATTTTTCTATCATTAAGTCTATACATGTCATTATACCACCAAGACTTTATAAGTGAGAACATATAAAAAATTTAAAAAAAGCGTAAGTGCATTATTACATAAAAAGTAACGCCACAACATATGTTCATCAAGATGCAAAAATAAACGATAAAAAATTTTTAAGTATGCAATATGAAGTTTTTTAAAATGTTATTCAACACACTCACAACCAAAATTACGTGGAAATAACAAAAAAATACCTGAAAAAAGAATTATCCAATTTTTTAAAAAATAAACTATAAATTATGTAAGCGAGAACCCTAAGAAAAAATCAAGTGAAACTTACATCGAGATTACTTAGACCAATATCAAAAAAGATAAGTATTGGGTTTTTATGTTGCATATTAAAGTAAACAGAGTTCTGGCTCGTACAATTATCTCAATTTTGCAGTATAAAAACATATAAACAATGTTTTAAATGCAAATATACAGTTTTTGTTGCCTTTAAAAATGTTCTACCCTACAATTTAGATCATATGCAAAACTTAAAATTAAAAAAAAAATTGCAAGAACAATGATAGAACAATGGTGACTTTTTTATTTACATCTAAAAAAAATTAAAAGTAATCTGGAACCTATAAGGCGTGTTTTTGCACCAAAAATTAAGATCGCGATTGTATCATGATTTTTTCTAGAGCAAGTCTATTTCAAGCTGTATCTTTTACCCAGGGTGAAAAAATACGAAAGAAATTAAAAGTTTATTTATAGCAAATGATGTTTTTAACTGCATTTCACAAACTTTTGTTGGGTTTAAAATGCAGAAATAGAAAAAAAAATAACGGATCATGATCTGATTTTATTTTTTACAACCTTTGTGAAAAACTATTTGTACTATATCTAAGCGGTTCAAACCAGTGGCGTAGTCAAAATTTAAATAAGGGTTGGGCACAAAAAAATGACTTATTTTGTATGACAAAAAAATTTTTTTTTTTATTTTTTTCATAAAATTTTGTAAAATTTTGTAAAGAAACGTATATCTTATACATAATTTTTGTGCCACTTTTACACCCCAAATTATAGGACCCCTTTAAATCCGGGCGTGTTTTTTTTTCTAGGGGGGCGCGTGCCCCCCTAGCGTAAGCGCTGGATCA